>JAWWMK010017651.1:0-19719 GCA_035047105.1 Galeopsomyia nigrocyanea | reverse complement strand
ATTTTAAGACGAAAAAACCTTACGATGTCGGGGGAAAATGGCCCCCTAACTGTTCAAAGCTCTTTAGAAATAAAGGTGTTTTATAGCTCACTAAATAATGCAAATGGTTTGTTTTGTTATTTCTAATGATATATTAAAAAACAAGATTTTCTAGTAACGTCCTTCATAGTAAACTCGAAAGGGGGTCGTTTTGCCCCAGGGGCCATTTTGCCCCACCTTCCCCTATATTTCGATAAGTATAACTTCGTTTACAACGATTCCCGTCGTTGCTGGTATATGTAAATTGATTAATTGTAAATGGGTAACATGAAAAGAAGTTTTTATTCGATTGGGGACGAGAAATACAAATTTTAATTAATTGAAACATCGCGGTACTGATCAAAATGTGTCGTACTGACAAACAGCAATATTCCAATAAATTGGTCATGGTATTTCAGTTATAATAAATTAATGTTATAAAATATCGATAAAGTCCATAGCGTAATTGAATAGCTTTCAATAACTCAGTAGAGAGCAAATTATGTTGCAGCCTGCTTTTAGCGAGATGCCCAACAGGCTATCGAAAATATTTTACGGTAATCAAATTAAAAAAAACTTAGTTGCGCGAAGCAAGCCATCGTCCAAGTTGTGATTATATTTAGTCGGTGGCCCGGGAGCCTTGCCTTTCATCCGCACTTATAACGCACTTTTGCTGCACTTTATAAAGTCTATTTGTTTTTGAACGCGAGTGGAAAAGTCGAGCCTGAAGCGCTCGAAAGAGTGTACGTAACTGAAAAGCATCACAAGTACATTCGTTGAAATCATTAAGTTTTAATTAAACTTTGTCCAATACTCTTACGTACAGACGCTTTTTTTTAAAAGAAGCCACTTTCAATAGTACTTCTCAGCACGCATTCAATGGTTCGAGAGAAGAACTTTTGATAATTGGAAAAAAGTTTATAAAGAAAAATTAATTACTTATCTCACTTCTAAAGCGATCAAATTTTCAAGAAATGTGAAAGAATTTCAATTGAATGCAATTAATATTAACACTTTTTAAAACAACAAAGGTATGATGATAAACGGAAATAATAATATTCAATTCTAGATTAACTTTTTCCATAATTTCAGGTTTTGCCCACATGAAAATTAACAATAACAAGTAAATGAAATTTCTGCAATAATCATAACTTATCCTCTGTACTTTCCAAAGCAAACGCCGGATTTTTCAACCTCAGCGATTTAGCGTGCTAATCCGTGAGGTCGTCCGAACACTGGCGTACTAAACCGGGCAGCTTTGCAGATAACGCGTATCATTATCACTCAAGTGCATCGGGGAAAACGCAAATCCGGTATTAAACGAAAGTTTTTATGCATTGCAATCACGCTAGTTGGAATCTCGATGAGACTTAAAAATCTTAATTCTTTCAGTTATCAAATGTGCAAACTTTCATATGACATTCAATGCCTCTGCGTATCCATTAGAGATTGGTAATACCGAACTGGAGAGCAAATAAAAGGACGGTGAATTTTTTCAGTTGAACTAGACTTGAGTAAATAACAGGCTATTAGTGAATGGAAAATAGGGCACGATGAGAGCTCTCATTTTAAAAGAATATTCAAGAGCTAGTAATGAAAGATAATCGTAGTAGAATCAAACTAAAGAATGAATAAATTTTTCGTTCAATGGTAAAAAATTTGTTTCTCGTTTTGTCGACACTCTTAGCACTTTCGAGTTTTCTTCTTTTGATTGAACGGTTAAGAAGTGCAAAAAATCAAATCAAGCAACATAGCAAAGGCTTAAGAAAATGTACCCGTCGAACATATGGACAATGCTGAATACCGCTTTAAGCAATTGAATTCCATCCGCATACACCAAGTTCTTATTCCAGCATCAATTTCCTCGATCACAATCGAATAGTCGATTCGCTGCGTTCGAAAGTGAATTAACTTGATCTTGAACTTGTCCAACGATCGATACGTGGGGAAGTTACTCAAAACTGACGGCAATAAGAAACACGATGAAAAAAAGAGCAACGGTCGAACTTGATATACCAGTCGTTCATTCTTTCCTTTCAGCCAGAAATGGCGAATGCAACAAGACCATAGGAGAAAATACTTGGCTTCTCGCTTTCGGCTTTTGGACTACAGGTCTTTAGCCTTCCCGTGTAATTATATAATTTGGAAAATTGTGTTTTTTTTTCATTCAAATTTGGAAATAATTTTTATGTTGCCATGCATTATACTTACACGAATTCGATTTTCAAAACCTATTACTAAAATAGTAACGGGGTACTTTTTTTCGTATGGATGAATATTGATACTAAAAACTTCTTTCATTTGAAATATCAGTAACGGTGTTGTTGACAAAATAGTGCACTCGTTCTTGATTTCTTTGCTTTCAATTAATAACAGCGCTACACAAAGACTAGTACAAGTTTTTGCAGCTTGACACTTAAATGAGTTTGAAATTCTTAGAATAATAGACATCCTAACAACTTCATTTAAACGAATCCAACTGTATTTTTAATGACTATTTGAAATAATAAGAGAACGATTAGGTCAGATATTTTCCCATAAACCAAGTCTCATCGAATCAACGTTTATTTCAGCAAAGAGTTTTCAAGAAGTTTTATCTTTTAAATAGCCATACTGATAACATGATTGACCATTCTAACTTTTCTTCTCTATAAAGACATCTTGATATTGACTTTCAAAATGAAAGTATATTAGATTGAACATTTAATATATAAGCAAAATAATTTAAGATGGCTGTGTGTATAACATACTACAAACAAATGAGTAAGTTATTGACTATAGATTTATTTTGATGGAAAGCAATCTAATAAGTTTCAATAATTTAGCTTTGTAAAGAATATTTTTCATAATTATTATTTCAAAATTCTTCATAGCTTTCAAATCAATTGTTTAAATCAATTAATCGATCATTGTCTTAAATCAGCGGCATTGTAAGGTATACTTAACTTACAATAAATTGAAAATCAGCACAGTTCTAGCTAAATATTAAAAAATACTACATAACCAAACTATTACTCAATAGAAATATCCAATAAAATCAATGGATATAAATTTTTGTAAATGTTCGACCTGAATTTTTAAAACAAAAAATCAATTTCCAATGTTGAAAGATATATCGCAGTTTTCAGCTTCAATAAGTATCTAAAAAACTCATACCTGGTAAATTTGAAATGTTCATCAGTGCATATATAAGTATCTCATTATTTTACTGCTCGAATATACCAGTAATCCGGCATCCAAAATATATAGCTATGTTCGATAATGATTTGGTCTTTTCCCTCATTTCTCATTTTTTTGCTCCGATGTCATACAAATTTTGCTGCATTTAGAATAAAAAAATGTTTTTTATTTACTACGGTTAGAAATCATGATCAGCATCACATAATTTTTTAATGCTATAATGTTTTATAAGGTTTTCTGTATTTCAATCGATTCAATGGACAAAATCGTATACTTAATTAATATTGGAACTGTTTGTTTTTATGGTCCAGTTAACTCAAGATTATTTCATTGAAAGGCTATTGCTCAATAGCATGAGGTCAGTAGACGTTTTGATAACGCGAGAGACGTGACATTTTCAATATAAAAGTTTATATTTTTTAAGCAGCCAGTCTTCAGAACACATTCAATCTATCAAGTTCGCTGTAATAATGAAAGTTTATTTTCTCTTCACTTTTTTCGTAATATTGTCTATGACTGACGCACGTCGTAAGTAGTTAATAATTAATCTTATATATTGTACAACGGAATAATAAATGAACATAGTTGAAAACATTTATATTATTCTTCCGTATAACAGTGAATTGTTTTCTCAGAAACGTGTATTCATATAATTTTAATACATTTGTTTAACTTAAAGTTTCAAATTTAATGTTATTTGGTTATAAAATTGTTAAAAAGATTATTTAGCAAAATAAAATAGGCAAAATTGCATTGAATTTCATACCTAAGGATTTCGGCTGTTTATATTTACAGATACGTCAGTTAGACAATCATTATATTCACATTATCTGGAAACATTTTTTGCTTCAGATAGATGTTCCAAAGTTAGCGATTGTTTTCCATACTGTCAAGAACCTGGTGTGATTGCTCATGGAGTAAAAGAAGCATTCTGCCTGAATGGCTACTGCTCATGTGGTGAAGCAATTGGTAATTATCAACTGAGAAATATAAGCTAAATTTAGAACACGATTAATTTATGTTGAATTAACTAGCTAAGTAGCTAGAAGCACCCTCCAATTTTTAAATGTTGTTGGATTAGATGTTGAGTAACACCTAAGCAATCCACTGAGGGCTGGGACGTATTTTCGAAATTTTAAATGACACGAATGTTTGATAAATGCATCTTCAAAATTGAAAATACAGATGTTTATTGTTGCGACGTTTCGTCAGTAGTTTTTCTGACAATTTTGAAGATGCACCTATCAAACATCTGTGTCATTTAAAATTTCGAATGCACGTCCCAGTCCTCAGCGGATTGCTTAGATGTTACTCAACACCTAATCCAACAACGATTAATTTATATTCATATTTGAAATTTCCAGAAATATGCTTCTCAGAGAATGATTGCTTGAAAAAGTGCAGGATAGATCCGGATCCATTTTCTACACGTAATAAAAGGCCTGTGTGTACAGAAAATGGACACTGTGAATGCGTACAATGGTAATAATGGTAAAGTTTAAATGATTATCTATGCGACTGTAAAAATTTAATTTGTTCAATACAAAGATACTCATTGCTGAAGTTTTTTTTTATTTTTCGAAAACCCAAAGAACGTTATAGTTATCTTATATAAGTTGACATTATGAAAAAGTTTTTCAGTTATTATAAATAATAATTGGACGTTCAACGTTACTAAGACCGTATTGGTAAAGTCCTTGTCGTACTAGTTATATACACTGTACCGGAGTGAATTTTTAACAACTCAAATAGAGTGTTATTGCTCGAACAGTCGCACAAATGGAACGCTAAATTTTCCGACAATTTCAGAAAGTAGAGCTCTGAATAAAAACTAGCATCTTATTACGCATATAAGTGCTAAGGTGAATTGTTGAAGACTGGTAAAGTTTCATGAACAAAGGAGAAAAAAAACAAAACTAATTTTGCGTGAGAAAAATAAACGTAAAGAAAGAGTCGTAATTACCGGTGCAAGCCTTACTTCAGCATTTTCTTAGCTCACTACATTAGACATCTGGGCAAAAAGCTGGCAATTTTCTGCGGCAGGACATTCTTATAAAATGATTGCAATGCTCTTAGTGCTCTACAATGAGCTCTATTAGCAATAATTCATCACCTCGCGTGAAGAGAAATGAATAGCGGGCGAGGTAGGAAAAAAAAGGAGACAATTAAGTGAAAAATGACTGCTTGTACTTGTCTTACACCCTCTATTAATTATTTTCAGCTACATTATTAATTTCATCTTGGAAAAATGTGAATTATTCCAATTTTGTATTGTGTTATAAATTTTTGTAAAACGTTAAAATAAAGAATGATATTGTTTTTTTCATTATGTGATTAGAAAGATTTAGAGTTGGAAACTTTTAGCAATAATTGAGTGGACTGTGTGACAAACGAGATACGTAGAAAACCGAGACCATGTTTGTCAACCCATTACCGCACTATTTCTATTCCATTTGACGAAAATTCAGGTGCGGTTAAACAGCATCAAAGTTCGCTCGATGTGCAGTAGTGCGGTAGTACAGTAGATGCCGATCTATGAATAAATCTCGGTTGCTCGTATCGAGCCTCGGCGCAGCTACTTGGTAGTATAAGAAAACACGCAGCGCGCGCGCCGCCGCCGCCGCCGCGAATGGAAATACAAGGGGTGGTGAATGAAATTCGCGCATATAGCTAAGTCGTTCTCGGGGATCTGCCCTGGGCGGGACGCGCGCGCGTCTCGCTCGTCGAACAGGGCGATAGGACCTCGTAAGCGTAGGTTGCTCTGTAATGCAACCGAAACTCCGCTCGAAATTCAATTAACCTCTCGCTAAATCAGCACCTCCATTTTAGTCTACCAACCTCCCCTGCACGTATTCTTGTATGTATCTGTGCGCGAGTCTGATGTTGAAGGTGCATGTAGGTATTTTGATATTTAAATGGAAGGTCATTCGGTTTATGCGTTTCTTCCTCCTCTCCGATGTACTTCGGGGATCTTTGCGAAATTATACATGCCTGATGCTATATCCCCCGTGTGCTCGCAAGGAAAAGGATCCACTACACGCGCGCACGTTACCACGGGCATGCAAAATGCCGCGGTTTGCGCCGAAGCTATAGTCGCTAGCGAAGATCAAGGGGAAGACCGAGAATCCAACATGAAATATTAATAGACATCGGGGATAACGATATGCATTTGGTTATGGAGATTTTAGCTGCAGATGAAAGATGACAAGTTTTGCTTATAGGCTTTGATCTATTCAAACGGATGAATATTTTTTTTTTTGAACGCCATTTACAGTCAAAGTACCGCGGTAAAAACACCAGTAGAAGACTATTGTCATATAGTATCAATTTTTTGGCAATCGATGGATAAATATCAGTGGATAAAAAAAAAAGAGTATGCGACATATTGATGGAGATGAAAAAAAAAAGAATTGGAAGAAAATCTTCTGTAAAAACTATTTTTATTCCTTTGTTGCATAACGTGTGGCTGAGCAAACACAAGTTCTTCCAGGAAATGTATTCTTTTGTCTCACGAATTCTTTCAGATACCGTTTCGCATGGAATATTTGTCTGGATATTAGATATGCGCATTGAGGTACGTCTTTGCTTGCCTATACCTCCCTGAAAATCGTCGAAGTAAAAATGATTCGAAAGGGACATTCAGCTTGTGCATGATTTTACCGTTCTCGTGTAGTTCTTTATTTTTGTCTCATACAGTAAGTACTTGAAATGGAGCTTTTTGCGATATACGTTCGTCGATGTATGTTAATTTATATTCATCCGTTGGTTTGTTTAGCTCGTGGATAAGTTTGATATTTAGTTCAATACTCAGGCTTCAATAATACTGTGGGTGTTGAATTGGAATTGCGCGTCTTTCAATTGGAATCTTCATTCGTATATCGATTTTTCTTACAAAGAGTACTTGAAATTCTTCTCGGCTTGACTCTTTTGTCCCGTTCGAACGAATCCGCCTTTGCGGGGACGCGTCATACATTAGAAATGGATTGGCAAAGCTTGAACTTGAAGCTTGACTTTTGCGATGCATAGCAAGCAGGATTTTGAAAAAAAAAAACTTTTTCATCATAAATTATACAATATCACGTTATACCACAGAAATACATATGTATTTGAAACGATATACTTGCATTAAACTTTTTAAAAAAATATATATCGAGAAAATAAACAATCGTTATTTTTATTTACTCAAGCAGCGAAAATAATATGACACAAATATTACATAGTAATTATAATATTTTGAATTTAATTATTTTTTTATAAACTACAGCGGTTAGCAAAATGACATGGATAAATCTAACGGCATGGATACTTACGCGCAAATACTAGTCAAATTTCTTTTGATGATTGTAGCTTTGGACAAAATGCTGAAAAAGGGCTTTTTTAGACTATATTTGCATCCATAGTGTAATATAAAAAAACTAAATCTCCACTTTTGTTTACACAAAATGGAACCCTATTTTTTCGAGCCAACAATAATTTTAGAGAATTATTCAACATTACTATGTAATTTGGAAATCATTTTGAGACCACAGTATTTCTAATTATATTCTTTGAAAAGACAGCGGTGCATTGACTTTATATAAATTACAGGAAGTGAGAACTGCTATTCAAAAACATGTTGGACAAAAGAGGTATCGATAGGAGCCGGCTGATCGAGTTCCATTGGTATCGATCCTAACTACAAAATAGATAGTCTCTATCGAACAAGTAAAAATAATATTTAATTAATAAACCAAGTTGCTTTGTTTCTTCTGTGAGATACAATGTCGACGATAAATTACTTTCAGATGAAACAGTACTAATCACTAATGCAAATCTATTTGGGTAAGGCTGACCAAGTTTCTTAGAATATTGCAATGAAAATAGAAGATAACAATTCTAACAAGACCGAGTGGTTTGAAATTTAAAAATTACTTTTAATTAAGTAAGTACAGACACGAGATGCTCTCTTGAGGACTCGTGGGAGAAAGGCAGGGGCGACGACTCCACCGGTGTATTGAAAGGCATCGACCGGGAATCGAACAAGGAGTGGAAGTAAATAAGTTGTGAACGAGAATTACCGGCGTCTATAAAAGAGCCTGACACTCGGCCGACCGGCTGACAGTAGTGCGCGGTTTCATGGCTTGACGGGTGGCTTAGTCGTTTTATTACACGTTTTAGGGGTTTTGTGTATTAAAGGGAAGAAGTACGGAACTATCAAAACGCACCGAATGAAGATCATTCTGGTGAGTATAAACCTGAATCTTCATCCTTTATTTAATTACTTACTTTTTTTGCTTGTTTCTTATTTGAGCGCCAACTTATATCGCGATAAATGCAATTGTGTTTACGTACCAGTGCATCAGTGTGTGAACGAAAAGCTTGTAATATACGTACATTTGACAACAGTACGGAATATTCAATTGTTTTGTAAGTTATTAAAATTGTGGTTCACTTGTGTTTAGTTCACTGCTGGCAATATTCAATCAATATGTTTTATATTTTGATATAAATTGAGACTAGTATTACACTATTTCGACGAAATTCACAGTCATTATTGATTTTAGTTATATATTAAGCGGAATTAATTTGAACAGGCTACTGGAACATTTTAGATACATGGTATTAACCTGCATACACTCTCGCAGTTACAATCAATCGTATATGACAGAATATTCTTATTATATAAAGTAATAATACTAATTATTCAAACAAAAATTTTATTAAATTCTAATATTTAAAGTTATAATAATCAATAGTTCAGTTGAATTTATTCAACACTTCATATAAGGCTTTAATGTATTTCTTCTGTTCAATATAGTCCATTGAATGCATAATGCAGCGTATAGATATAAAGTCGAATCTATGGATCATTGGGAACAATTTCGACGCTTTGAAGCACACTCGATGGCTAGAATTACATTAGCATCGCGTTTCTGCACTGAATAGAATTCACTGATCCAATAATTCCACATATTACTATAAATTGTAGACATTTCGAATAATAATAAGCAGAAATGTTTGAATGAATTGGAACATTGAACAAAAGTTTGATATTGATAATATTTTTGCTACAAAAGGTAATGAAATCGTATTTCCTAAAAAGTAAATCACGAAAGTTGAAAACTGCAGGTACTTAAAACTAGTGGTGAATTTATGTTACTAAATGAGGTGAGGGTGTAATAGATACGAAAAGATATCAAACAACTTTCAAGTATAAAAAAAAATCATAAAAAATGCTTTGTCATTTTCACGTGGTAGGTTCACGGGCTATTTATTTTTACTTTACGAGCTGCCTCATGGGTAAAGTTGAGTTGATTGCATGTATCTGAATTTCTAGTTTTTTTTTACTCCAGTTGAAATATTTAAAAAAAAAAAATCGAACGCAAAAGATTTATTTAGCATTATCTGAAGAGTAACTAAATACAACATAACCGCAGAGATAGCGGACAGCGGAAAATAAAATCTTTCGCCGATAATTATAAAGTGATATCGATTCTTCGGTATAAAAGTCAATAATTAACGTATTCCGAAAGAAAAGAGAAAAAAAAAAATGAGAATACTTGGAATTGCAGGTGGCTTTGATCGCGGCGGTGGCGAGCGCGAGGCGACCGCCGCGTGGTTTTGACATCGATTACAGCGACTCGCCGCCGTTCTTCGATTCGCCGCCACCATCACCACGGCAGTCCTATCTGAGGCCGTTCTCACGCCACCAATCCTATCCATCTCGAGTGCTGCAGTCCTTCAGCGACGACAGGTCTATCATTAGCGATCTGCCTCCGTCGTATCGTGAAGAGAAAATCATTTACGACTCGTTGCCACCGTCCTCGTATTATCCTCGCCGACAGCACAGTTTTTACAAAAGTGGACCAACTAGCTTCGCCCAGGAATTGTCAATTGCCCAGGAGTACAGAGGTCAGTTTTCGAATGTTTGAGCTAGGATGTGTGCACTATATAGCCGCGCGCCCCGCGCTGCAGAGCCAAGTTTTGATGCTAGCTGCTGCTGCTACTGTGTGGCGGTGGCGACGCCGGCCGACTTCTAATTTGGTTACGAGGCTAGAGACAGTGTAACAAACTTTATACATATGCAGCGAGTCAAAGTTGATTAATAAGCTCCCTGGATACTTTTAATTTCAGCAAATTCACGGCAAATTACGACATTTCCTTGTCTCTGGGCCTCGACGGTACACGCCCGCATGACTTAATTTAATTGTTCAATCTACGAATCTACGAAATTTTATCTGTTATTAAATTTACGAATTATTCAATTTGCCAACGTCCGTTACTACGTCGTTCGATAGCTTTCACCCTGATTTTATTGAGATATTGACAGTGATAAACGACGTAGCACTGCGATAGTAATAACTCTCTTCACTACGTAACCGACGTAATTTCAAACTCGACTGTAATATTCGACAAAAAGTTTCAACTTGTTTACCAACAAGTAGTAAAGTTTGCTTTTTTTTGGTCGTTTCTCGTTCGACGGCAAGTCAACGTCAATTCTAAAAGTATGTGGTTTGCGCTATATAGGACCACCGCCGCCGGCGCCGGCGAGCGAGGATCCACGGAAGCAGACGTCGTTTACGGGAGATGAACGACCGGGCGTTTCGTTGCTGCAGTTGCAGACGACAATGGCTGACGAACAGAATAGCTACAAGTCAGCCGAGCAACCAATAAGGCTGGAGATACCAACGAGGCAGCCGCTCTCGTTCGGCGGACACTCAAATCATCTCAGTTACGGTGAGTTATCGACTTGTTGACATGATTAAACGATCCTTTACCTTTTCTTCTCGATTCCTGCGGATCCAAGATAAGAAGAAAAAAAAACAAACGATGAGCTCTTTCGAAACTAGACGAGTGGTTTTTTTTCTTGTTTGATCAATAGATTGTCGTGTAATTAAATTTTTTTTCAGTTGAGAGCTTTCATTTGTGGATTTCGAAAGCTCGAATTATTACACAATGTTTTATTGTCATTCAAACCCACGTGAAAAAAAAATGTTTGGTACTATGCACAGGGCTGTATAAAAAAATGATTCTGTACAATTTTACATCATGATTTGACAAAATTATGTACAATCCCCAAACAGTATGTATAATCTTACCAAATTGTACACAATATCGGAACATTATGTATAATATTGACAAATTGTACATAATATAGAAGTATTATGTACAATATTATATCTAATCTTGTCAAATTGTACATAATATCGGAATATTATGTATAATCTTGCCAAATTTTACATAATATCGGGATATTATGTATAATCTTGTCAAATTTTACATAATATCGGAATATTATGTATAATCCTGTCAAATTGTACATAGTATCGGAATATTATGTATAATCTTGTCAAATTTTACATAATATCGAAACATTATGCATAATCTTACAAAATTTTACATATATTCTCAAAATATCATACGTAACCTTATCAAACTTTATGTAATATTGAAAATTTGATAAAAATTTGTACAATTCATTTTTCTCATCAATCTCACACATTCGTACGATACCTCTTTTTTTACAACAATTTGAGCAAATATGTGGCTGGAATTCGAATATGCGGCATCAGAGTATGTAATTTGACAAAACATTGGGAATTAATTTTATTTTATTACTAATTTTTATTTTTTTAATATGTGATGTGATAAAAATAATAATTTGTATCCATATTATTACAATGCCTTGGTATACTATTCTTCATCATAAATTCTGATTTTCACAATACAAAATAATCACATAATTAAAACTGCACGGCCTGATTATTTTTTTTCATAACGATTCGGATAGATACATAAGAAATTTTCGACACGTAAAAGTTTTCCTTGAATAAATTCTACGGGCAATAGGCATACACAATAAGTATCGCGAACTGGAACAATATAATTTGATAAATTTACTTTGAATTCGTTATAAACAATTTTGTAAGGTACGTCATTTGCTACAACAAACTCTCTTACTAAAGCATAGAATCGGAATTGAATTTTAAAGTAACATAAAACGGTACCAATTTTAGAATCGTTCCAATAAATATAATAATTTGATCTCTTTTTCTGTCTCGTATAAATTTCTGAAGTGAACGTCGCTCGTTCTATTCGGATTCTATTATAGACTAAAGGAATATTTTCGATTCTCATTTGTCGCAATAAAAAAAAACTCTGTAAAGCTTCTATTTCATTGTCATCAAATACTCTTTCCGTAGCTTTTCCTAGAAGAGTTATATCGTTGTATCGCACAACATTTTTTTGTCCTAATTTATGCAGCAAAATTTTATGAACGTTAAACAGATACATTGTGTTTGCAATTTCAAGTTCGATTTTATTGGATCCGTGCGTCATTTTTTTTACTTGTCCGTTTCCGTCCTCAAATGGAAATGCAGACCACGACCACAATGGTCCCCATAGCCTAACGCATTCGGCAATATGCCATAACTGATGTACATTCGAAGAACATTTATTTCTACCATATAAATCTTCTAATTTGATAACAAATAAATGTAACAAATTCTCGGCGTAATCAATTTCTTTTAAATGAATGCGCTCTTTTGACAGAATTATTGTAGCTTGTACCAATAATAAAAAATGCTCGTAGTACTTCTTTTTCATTTTTCCAGCTAATAAAATAGGGAAGTAGTGCACAAGTGCCACTCGTAATTCTGATGCTTTCCAGAAGTGAATGTATTTCAACTTCCTTGGAATTCGTGTAACATTATCTGGAGGAAATATTTTTTCTAACTCTTTATCTATTTGTCGTCGCAAGTGTGTTTTAATATAAAATGCACTTCTCCTATTGCTGGGATCAAACCATAATTTCAGTAACATTCTAAAAACACCTAAGAGTATCGCATGCATATAATCAGGTACAAATGCGCATGAAATATCGAAAAATGGAATCAAAGCGCAAATCGAAGCACCTTTAACCCCCATCACGTGGATTACACTTAGCATTACTGCTAGTAATCCTTGCTGTATCATTTTTTCTTTGGTGCGAAGGGGCGGTTCATTTTTTAAAAAGGGATAAACTCTAGTGTGGCCTGATCCTGTTTGAATTGTTTCGCCCGGGTGCTCACATTGACCACAACCGCATTCGCCGTTATACAACATAACATTTTGGACTGCTGCTCTTGCCTGTGCATCTAAAGTGGCTATAGGTGCTATAATACGGCTAGTTCGTACAACATTATTCTCATCTTGCCAATTTATGCCGTCTTGATAAAGTTTTATTAGCGAGTCTACGAACGGCTTTAAAAACGATGTCATATTTGGCTTTTTCTCTCTACTATAGTAAACTCCTGTTACGAATTGATAGTTTCTTCTATATTCCGGTGGTATATTTATAACTTGTACTTGTACAAGCCAGACTTGCCCGTTCGAACTACTCGCGGTAGGTAAGCCATCCGTATTCCATAGTAAAGCAACATCAAAGTCCCCGGGAATAGCTGTTTGTTTTAAATTTAGATACATTCTACCGGAAGTTATATCACTTACGTAATTTGGATCGTTATTAACCTCATTATGCGCAGTAATCAAATCCCCTAAGTTTCTAACTTGAAAAGCATCTTTTATCATCGATCCTAAATCGTATTCCATAAAAATCCCGTTAACTTTTTCACTTTGACAGTTATTACAAGTAGTTACTTTTGGTTTGGCATCATATTTACCAAGATAATACGAACAATTTTCACATATACGATGTTTGTTTATAATTTTGCAATCTTTTGGCATAACCTTGTCTAAAAATTTTGTCAAAAAATACTTATTGATTGGCAAGTTGTTCGGTTGAGGCAAAAATTTTTGTAGTAATGGCAATAAGCTATGCAAGGCTGATTTTGTTGTACAATTTTCTAAATAATATCCTAACATATCGCCTATCGCTTCCCCTACGGTGACATCAGAGCCAACGTATATTTTTTTACGCAGCCAACCGTCTTCGCCATCCTCCTCTGCGTTTTCACCTCGGTTTTCACAATCTTCATAATCTAAATCAGAACCAACGCTAGACTCATATGGCGATGCAAAGGACAGAGTCGAAGTTTCGGATGCAGAGGAATCCGTAGAAATGTAGCTTCTGGCATCTTCATTGTCTTGTAATTCTTCATTTTCATGGTCCGGATTCTGTGTTATAAACGAATGGTTTGAAATAAGGTTATCTATCGTTCAGTTCATATAGTGATTTGATGTACGGCGATTTCAGTTTATAACATAAATAAATAATTAGTTCATTCAAAATGGGAAAAAAATAAATGACTTGAATAAAACTATAATCTATGTACATCTATATATGCTGTATACATTGTTCAATTCAAAAGTGATCGTTCAACTTGTTAGAAAAATTAATAAATACTAGCACTATAAAAAATGATAGCTTAGGAAAGACTTATCGTGAACATGTATAAAAAATTGTGACTAATCATTTCCGTCTATAGTCAATTTTCGTGCTAAGCATATATCGTATTTTCACAATTTCAGCAGAACATTATAACCAACATTCACCGCGCACAATATTTGCGCAGCAGCGTTGTAACAAAAATAATTTCAAAACATTCCACTTCTACTTATAGTAATACGCATGTTCAATAAAAAAATTTATCGCTCGTTTTTAAAGCCGTTGAAGATTGAAAGTCTCGGATTCATGTGAGTATTGAGTAACGCTTATTGACGAGGCGAGGTTATAATTTAAAATTACCTCTATTTCCATATTTTCTTCGTTTACTCCAATACCACGATCCGGAGGATCATCGTTTCTCAACGCGATTCGTCCAGTTCGAATCCATCGACGTATAGTCACTGCAGGAACTTCTAGCGGCTGAATTATAAATGACATTAAGAAAACGCTATCAATGATATCTACTTTTGTATTCAAACAGGCACACTTTAATAATACTAAGAAATATAAGAAAAACTATAACGTATACAAATTCAATTACCTCGTCTGATAAAAGTGCATCACGGTACCTTGGCATGATATTTACGGGTTGCTTAATGTAACATACAATAATTCGAAGCGCTGATAATTTTATTGAATAACAATGAAGTTGGCGCGTCAATCGAAATGATGAATGCGACGTTCTATTTATATTTTTCGCGACAGGCGTACAATTGTTTTTTTTCTCGTTTTCTCTGCATGTCAGAAAAATAATAGACTTCGAAAGGTACGATTGCCGAAAAGTATCGTTCTCAACTATAATGAAGCCGACGCAGTATTTAGTTGAGTGTAATGACACGTCTTATTGCGTTATATATAAGAGTGATATAGTCGTTGATGAAACTTCAAAAAGATTAGCAGTTGGATCAAGCATAACCTTTTTATGGAGCGAAAATGGAAAAACTTCTAAAGAGTTCAAAGGAAAAATTCTGGCACTTTCAAGTAAGTATTACGGTTTTGGAATATTTAAAAAACGCATGTGTGCAAAAGTGAGTCTGTTTTCTGTAGTACGCGTACGCAAGTTAGCGTACACACGTCGCGTCAATGTGCGCAAGAGATTCCAACTCTTGCGAAAATTCTTGCGTATTCGCTTTCAAAAAGGGAAAAAAATTTTGTTGGTTTTCCGGGTTACAAAGGGAGTTGTTGAGTTTACTTAACCAATCAAATTGTATGTACAACATGCGATACACTAATTTGTAAAATTTGCAGCTGACGAAGATAAACTACTTGACATGATGGAAGACCTTTACGCGAAAAAGAAGAAAGCAAATGCCAAAGATGACAAATCAAAGCAAAACAAGACTGGTATCATGAAGAAAAATGAAACTAAAGGTGGTGCCCGTCCCATGAATCACAGAGATAAGGTAAACGAAATTTTCTTAAATCGAATAAAGCAGTCGAGAACATGTTCCATTGAATTTGTTATTTTGATTTAACGCATTGAAAATGTTGGTTGGACGAAAAAAATTGAATTTTTATTTCGATATTTTACGTAAGGAACGGTACTTGTATCATAGAAAATACCGAATATCGGCTGCGTTACTTTATTTTTGATTGCGTGAAAAATCTCATTTATTTCGATAAATTTTCGATTATCGATTAAAAAATATCAAATAACACCGTCGATGCGTCATTTCAAAATTCGATAAAAAAAGTTAGTAATATAACCCAAGTATTTTGATGAGATTATACAAACAATCGTGAAAACCAGTTTTACATGATACGAGACTATAAAAATGTAACATCTCATGAAAATATACACATGAATTTAGTGCGTGAACAAGAGGTTAGAAAATATATTTTCTGAGAGCAACTAATCGCTCATCGTAAGCCAAATTGTTGGAGCGCTAAGTCGGCGCAAAGTCATGAGTCTACTGAGTCGACGAGTTGTCTGCTCTCCCCGCGGCAAACTTATCTATTTCGAAGCTTCTTTATTTCAAGTCCAAATCACTATCATTTCCTTTACTTGTCATAAATTAATTATGATATACCAACAACATGTAATTATCATTTCTTATTGTATGTTGACAATTGATTTTCAATATTTTGTTAGTATTTTAGATTTATTTATGATTCGTAAACTTACGTTAAATTTCGTATTATTTTAAAGGACCAGAAAGTAAAAGAGCTAAAACAACGGGTTGATTTACTACAAGACACGCAAGTTTTTCAACAGTTGGGTTTCCCAATTGGTCCTCAAGTTGGGAAGAGTTTTTCGAAAACACTCGATCACTCCATGCTCGGATCAACGACTTCGATAAGACTTGATGAAAAACTCGTGGAAATCGAAGCATCTTTGAAGAATATCCAAACTGATATTGACGTGGTAACTGATATCATGAAATCCATGAAAGAGGTAACCGTTACTTGTTTTAAAGTCTATTCAAGTTAGCAACAATTTTAATTAATTTAAATGCAAAAATTACAGAAGTTGTATGAATTGAAAAAGCTCTTAAAAGACGAAAGCAAGTCTACCGATAATCCCATCGCAGTCAATGTAAAAGTAAAATCAAAACTTTGATAAAATAGATTTTTTATTCAATAAATATTATTGTCTGTATTTTTAGGAATCTGAAGAGTACCCGCAATCAATATCAAGTCAAGCAAGTAAGCATGAACATTCCAGTGAGAAGCGGAAAAGATCGTTCGGTTTGATGTTCAAAGATAGTGGATCTATTTGCGATTCACAAGAAAGCTCGAAAATTGACGAAAAATACTCTCGTAATTCCATCTCTACCAATAAAACCGTAAGTATGATGACAACATGGAAAACTCTGAATCGAAGCTCTGGAAAAAAATATCTAAAAAACAAAAATAACTTGTTAACGATACATTTCTTACCCATTAAATCTTTATTCATTTTGTATTTTAGAACTCACATCATCAAGGAACAAGGGAAAAACGCAATGATTCTCGCAAGCCATCGCAAAGTGTCACGAAGACTGACATTCCATCAACGAGCTACGTAAGAAATAAAACTGTTGATCATGCTTCAAACTCAAAGAACATTAGTAGTAGAATGGAAAATATTAATATATTTATTGATATTGATTTTTATAATAATATTTACAGCCCTCAACTAAAGTTCCCGAACCGAAAACAGATGGTAAGAAAAGTACGTATCGTAGACGGTCATATAATATGGAAGTGAAAGAAGCTGCAAGGCCTATTGATGATCCCATACCCCTCAAAAGACCTCGTTATGCAAATGATGGCGAAGATTCGGATGATTTTAGTGAATCAGATGGAGAAAATGATGAAGTTTGTCTATTGCCGCTCTCAAATTAGAGTCAAAATTACATAATGAAAATATTTTTTTTGTAGATTTTGTTTTCACCGCTTTCCAACGAAAAAGCGAAGCATGAAAAAAAAGGAGGGCTCGTCGACTACACCATTGATTCATCTGGTGATGATTTCGAAATGGATAAAGAATATCGCAGAACTTTCAACGAGAGCAGTTATTCGACAAAAAAAAGCGGGAAAAAGACTGAAAATGCATATAATATTGACCACGAAAAGGACGTTCAAGATGAAGAGAATTCGTCCCTTGAAGAAAGTAATCGAGATCAAGAGGGAATTTGGACCCTTCGCTTTACTCAAGAAGATGAAGAAAACGGAGTAATTGATGTTTTCATTGAATTTTTTATAATTAATAGTAATTAACAGCAATAATATTTCATTACAGATAACTCAACTCACCCAAGCAAGTTCGGAATATAAAATATTTGTAAAGAAATCTGAACTCGAGAAATCAAAAAAAACTCTACGAAAACAAACACATTTAGCTCGTGGTCTTATGAGAAATGTGTTCACCGACGAGGCTTTGAGACAATGTTCATTGAAAGGTAATAAATATACAAAAAAAGGTGTAGAAGTTCCTGATAGATCACGTCCTGGATTGAATCTAGATGGTGTGAATGGAATTTTAGGTTAGTCTCTAAACATTGCGCACTCATGCATATACGCTAAAAAATTGTAGTAATTATCCGTAGTGCAAATTTGAGTAGATGCAGAATCGAGAATACATCTATGATCTATATGTTGCAGAATTTGTGAATGCGTATGCCACGAAGCATAAATGGCCCGCAGTCGATGAACAATCAGTTACAAAGTCAATGACTCAATGTTTACAAGAAATGAAAAGACAGACGGAGTTAAACAAGTTGGTCCGAAGTACGGAAGAATGATTTTTTATTGTGTACTTCACTTTTATTTCATATTTAGAAAATACTGCTAAATCATCAGCACATGTAACTGCACAACGTACGAGATCAGGTTACGCGCTTTTCTAATTTGCGTTATACTTATGTTGTTGTCAGATGCACTCGTGCTGATAGATTGTTGGCCTTTCCGTAAATATTAATAGTTATTACAATTTTGATCACTAGCATTGTTTGTTGAAGTTGCACTCAAACGTGCAATTACATTCCTACTTTATTGATATTATTGTTTATGAATTAATAAATCAATCGCTATAAAAACTATCATAAATTATAATTAAATGTTTGCGATTGCAATTACTTTATAAATCAAAATAAATCGAAGCATCTACTTAGTTCCTGAAGTAAACCCCCCTATAGCTAACCGGAGGACGCCAATCTCCCCTAAGTTACTGGACCTTGAGCTTGAGGTAAGTTCCGAACCACCAGAGTCGCAGTGTTAATTTTGACGCATACACTTTTTGAAAAAAAAAGCCTTTAGTACTCACCGGGAATGGAATCCCAGGCAACCCGCATGGGAGTCCCGCGTTCTATCCACTCGAGCCACTGCGACTCTTCGATTTTAATATACATTATGTAAAATGTACAAGACTGTGCATAATATTCCGATATTGCATACTACTCGACAAGATTGTAGATAATACTCCGAAACTGAATACAATTCGGCAAGATTGTACGTAAAATTTCGAGAATATGTAAATATGGAAAAGATTATACATAATATTTCGATATTATGTAAATTTTGAAAGAATTATGCATAATACTCTGATATTATATATATAATTTGACACGAGTATACATAATATTCGAATTTTATGTATAATTGGACAAGATTGTACATAATATTCCGAAATTATGTAAAATTTGATAAGATTATACATAATATTCCGATATTAT
>JAWWMK010017630.1:0-19724 GCA_035047105.1 Galeopsomyia nigrocyanea | reverse complement strand
TATATATATATATAAAATATATATATCGTAAAATAAATGGCGTATTCATATTCTATGTAGATGAAATTTCATGTTATACCTAAAATGGATCCTTCATGGGTAAATATCCACATCTGTCAGTAGGGCTCTCATTGCCCACGTCGATGCGCCAAACAGGTGGATAGAATCTACTACTGCTGCTAGCAGTTTTCTGCGTGCCGGCCAAGGTTCTCCTAGGTTGGGCATAAGACTTTAAAGCGAGGTGCTCACTATTGCCGCCTTCATTGCTGTCTCTTTTATGTGCCGCTTGAAAGCCCATTTCTAATCCAGCCATACTCCCAGGTACTTAATTTTATTCTTCAGGGCAATTCTTTCCTCGTTAATCTCGAATTGTGGCATATCGTACTTCCTTCGTCAGGTTACCAGTAATGCCTCATATTTATGCACTACTGGTTGCAGGTCCCTGCTATTCAGCCAATTGGCTATCATTTCCAGCGCTTCGTTGACTATTAGTTGTACTTCCCAAGCTTTTTCTGCCACGACTGTTAAAGCCAGGTCGTCCGCGAAACCTACCAGGTATGCTCCGTTGGGTAGCCTCAATTTGAGCAGTCCATCATATATACAGATCCAAAGGAATGGCCTCTTAATTGATCCTTACGGAACTCCTGCGGTCAGGCCAACCTCTACCTTGCCGTTTTAGTGATAATCACTAGTTTCCTCCCTTTGAGATAGCTATTTAGTATCTTCAAAAAATAATGAGGCATCTTCTTCTTTTCCTTCAGAGATTTGTAGATGTCTTCTCAACTAGCGAAGTTGAAGGCATTCTTGACGTCAAGCGCTATTATAGCGCAATATCCTCCTCGGTTAGGTAATTTGTAGAGAGCTTCTGAGACTTTCCTCCACTTTCTGCAGCGTATGGTGAGTGAACATTCCTTTCCGAAATCCGAACTGATTCGGGGAGATGCCCTCGTTGTCCGCTTTTGCGATTACCTTCTCCATTCTATTGAGAATCAGCCTTTCGAAAAGCTTACCTGCCGAGTCGATCATACCCAGTGTCCTGTACGTCGATGAGTCATTTGCTTCTTCTGCTTTGCCCTTGGGGATCAAACCAGTTTCTGCCTCTTCCATCTGGCAGAGAATGTTCCTTCGACCAGGCATCTGTTATAGACGTCGAGTAAGAGTTGCGGATTTTTCAGCACAACCATACGTACTACCTCATTAGGAATGTCGTCCAGCCCTGGGCTTTTTCCTGGCGACATTCTGCTCGCCGCAGTCTTCAACTCTTAAATGCTGAAGGGCTCACCTGCTGTTCCATCAACTTCTCTTAGAAAGCTAGTCCGTGGTTCGCCTGTTGGGAATAATACTTCCACAATTCTTCTGAGCCTCAATTCATCGCTCGGTTCACTTTTTCCTCTTGTCCTACGAAGCTTGCCCATTACTATTTTATAGGGTAGGCCACACGGATACGGATTAATTGACTCAATTAGTTTCTTCCAGCAGTCGTTTTTTCTCAGCTGAATCGCTATCTTTAGGGTTCTTCTAGCCCGTGTGTACGCTTCCTGCGCCTCTCTCGCTCCTGGTGGATTTTTTCTTCTCGCTCGCTGACATAATCATCGGCTTTTGTTGCAGTCTCTTCTCAGTGCAGCCAATTCCTCGTTCCACCAGTAAGCTGGCTTCCTGTGGTAACTTGCTGGTCTGCGTAGCATTGATGCCTCGCACGCTTCCACTATGACCTGCATAGCGGTTTCGGTCACTTGTTCTGCCGATTGCCGATTTCTCAGATCTATGCGCTAATCCTCTGTAGAAATACCTCGCTATTTAATTTTCGGAGGGACCATCCTCCTCTTGTTTTGTTCGCCCTCTCGCGGTTTCTGCTCCCAGCAACTTTCACGAATACGTACCAACGTCGCTAAGTGTTTCCTCGAGATTCTATTTTATGTTTTGCAATTAACTTGATGAGCTTCGGTTTTTGCCCTGATGATAACTTTGTTGATTTATTTATTTTTTGTTCAATTCCTTTATTTGAGTTCAAGAACATAGGATTGACAGAATCTGCAGCTTGATTCGCATGTAATCGTCTATGATCACTATCGCCACCGTTACATGCTTTAGGATACAATGAATTAAGGTCATTTTCGCCTTCATTGTGATCCAGCTTAGAGTATAACGAATTATGGTCACTATCGCCTTCGTTATATTCTATTATATGCAATGAAGCATACATATCTGTATCTATTTCTTTATCAACAAATGGCATTGAATCATCTATATCGTTAATTTTAAACGTGATCTTTCTCAAAATTCGGTATTAATTAACATTTTTAGGTTTTGCTGGGAATTATACCCTAATATGCAATATTTAATTAAATTTGGTACCACGATATACGTGAGATTCAGTGTAAAGTTTTTTATCTTAGTGGAAATCGCAACTTGTACTTTGATGCGTGTTGATTTGTTGCCTCTCGCAGTTTTAACAAATTTTTCGCGTAACGGGAACGTAGGACATGACTTAAAAATATCTATATTTTTATTGTAGAATTTTTCAGAAATAGCAGTTACTTCGCTACCAGTGTCAATTAACGCGTTCACCATAATTCCGTGAAGCGTAATGGTGATTGCCGGACATCGACTTATCTGTGCGTCGACATCAACGTTGTAGCATGAATCGTCATCACAAATAGCTACTAATTCTACAGGCAAAATTTCAATTTTATTTGGATATTTACGCCCAGTTGCATTTCGCTTATATTTTATTTGCGTACCATCCGAGTCTGGAAGTCGACTGTCTGGAGTGGACTGTCCCGAAAGTGTTTCATCTTCTTTATAGTTTCCACGCGTAATATAATGATGTATCTGATACGAAAATCAAAAGTCTAGATTAGCATCTGTCATTCAAAAAAAGTTTCAGTTCAATTGATGCAATTTTGAGAAAGTTATTTAGAAAACAAGATTGTTTCATTGTTGTTTTCTCCGACAACTTTTCTTCACAGATTTTTTTGTCTCAGGTTGAGTATTATATGTGCAACTACATTTAGTTTCCCGAACTTGTTGATGGTTTTTCTGGATCAATTTTGATCACATTGATTTCGTACTATTTGTGAGCTTTGACGCCTTGGAGTTGAGTAGCATTTGTATATTTATTGTGCCACGCTTTGTTAGTTTCACTTTCCTGAGCATTAGGATTTTGTTTTGAATTTTGACTCTGAGTTTCTTTGATCTCGTTTGTTTTCGACTCGTTTATAATCTGCTGATTTTATTTGCGCACTAACGCTCTTTTATCGTTATCATCGTAATCGGATAGAATTTGGAACAAAATGTTTTGCGTTTTAGTTTGCTGTGCGGAGAAAGCGTGTCTTATATTTTTTTCAAAATGTTCTGAAACCTTTTCTGCGATTTCGATATCAGAATAAGACAATTCAAGTCCCTTCGCATAACCAAAAATTTTAGTTGCATATTCTACTCTGCTCAATTTGCCGCCAGGGTATTATTGTCCAAATTCAACTTTTCTCCGTGTTGTACGTTGCATTTGGGTATCCCAAAATCTTTCTTTGAATATTTGCTTAAACTGATCATAATCGTTCGTACTAGCTTCGTACATATACCACCAGTCTTGCGCGCCTTCGATCAATGCTTGCGATACAAGATTTATGCGTTCCTCAGCGGGAATTTTTTTCAAATTTGTATACTTATCCAGATCGTTTAAAAATTTGACTGATCTTTCGGTCTCATTACCTTTGAAATGTGGAATAGGAATTTGCAATTTAGACATGATTTTACTCGCGTCAAAAACGCTCGAATTGCTGCTGTTCTGAGTATCTTTTATACTCTCGATCAGGGCCTTTTGTTCTTGGTAGTTTTCATCGATTTGTTTTTGCAAACCGTGTTTAACATTCGCAATCAATTCATCATTATTTAACTCTGACCGTTGCTGCACTTCCTGTGATAATTTCTGATTCGAATCTACCACGCGTCTTAGCGTCACAGTTAATTCATCATTCGATTGATTTGTTTTGTCTACCGTGTCTTGCAATCCCGTTAGTTGATCTGGCAAATTTTCAAATTTTGTGAATAAATCGTTAATTTCTTCTTTGCAAGGTAATATTTGCATTTGATTTTTTAGTAACTCGACTTTGTTAGGATCTGTCTCCAGAAGCTCTAGTATTTTATGTATTTTTTATCTAATCTTTCTTGAGTTTCGTACAGTTCGGTCAGTTCGCGTCGATTGTCATAGCCGTTATTAATTCTCTTTGTTTATTGTTATAGTCATCTTGGTTTTCTTCGACCGATATAGAGCGTAACTCTTTAGATAAATTCATTGATTTACGAGCCATATTGAAAACTTAATTTTAAAAATTTATGCCGTGTAAAATTATTATTTTTTGGTAAATCACGATCTCGAAGTTAATTTTTTACTTTAAAATTCAACTGAGTTTCTTCTCTCGGTCATTTTTACTGATAACTGTAAGGAAATACTCTCTGTAAGGAATTCCGTAATTACATTACGCGATGGCATAACGAATCGATTACTTTGGTATTTTCGCTGCATTCATTTTTTGTGATCACTAATTCCAGTTCCAATTCGCAAATTTTAATATTTTTCTTTTCTACTGCGTTTAGAAAATTTTCATTAATTTTATTTTGTGACAATTTGCGTTTTCGCTCAACGCTAAGTTTAATAAACTAGGCTGTGCTAGTCTTTGACATCTATTAAATAAGCACAAAAATTTTCAATAAGCATCAAATTTTCTTTCATTATCCGTTGTTACATAAGTCAAACATCCAAATCTCTTCAATTGGTTAATATCAAAATGATGTTTCGGTGCAAGCAGCTTAATTGGAGCTTGCACATTCAGTGTTTTATGAGGACTTAGATTATAAATGTATGTTGCTACCCCCAGAGCAATGTCCCACATGTTAGCTGGTAAACCCGAATCAATGCGCAATGCCCTAGCTTTCTTTTGGATTCTTTGATTGAATCTCTCCACTATTCCATTATGTCTGGGCGTATCTGGACAAACTGTCTATAGTTGCGCACCGAATTCGCTCAACACCTTTACAGTTTCTTTACTGGTAAATTCCGTACTTTTATCGCAACACATGTATGATATTTTTACATCTCTCAATAAGATTTCCAGCAGAAATTATGAACTCTCTTAAACAACCAGGAACGTCACATTTGTGCTTTAATGCTTTCCTATAATAAGTTCCTGCGTACCTAAAATAACTATCTACAAAAGCGACTATAAACCTGAATTGATTTAGATAAGTTACAGGACTTATGTATCCCATAAAATCAGCATGTATACGCAATAATGGTTCTGATTCTCTGTGTCTAACTTTTGAAAAAGGGAACTTATTTAATTTTGCTCTAAAGCATACGTCACATTCGCGAATTCCTTCATCGAAATCAGCACTATCAAAGTTCTTAAAATCTGGATATAAATTTTTAAACTTCAGAATATATTTGGCAGACATATGTCCTAACCTAGCATGCCATAATAGTACTCCGTTCAATTTTTCTCTTCTTTCATTTTTAAGTCTGATTACTCCATTTACTTTTTCAGCACGCAAATCGGTTACTTTTTCTACTCTTCTTTTATTTACAGTATTAAAAAGCTTATTATTAACTAAATTTTTTTGTGTTTCTCCTGTGAATTGAATTCTTGGTTTATTAGTACTTCTATTGGTAATTTTTCCACTTCTAGTTAATATGCTTACAAAAACCCTTTTGGTCGAAAACTTATCTTTCAAAGTGTTGCCTTGTGACTTTAGTTCTATCTCCCAAAAAGGCCTTTTAGTTACTACAGTGGTTCTACTTACTGGATCATATATATTTACATGTTTGTTGTCTAAATGAACTTGCATGCCCTGATCAACAAATTTGCGGAAGTATAATAAATTTTTTTTGCTAAGTCTTTTGCGTATATAACATTTTTCAAATTTAGTGTCTCTGTTTTCCAGTTCTACTTCTACATCATCTACTCCTTGATAACTTAACTCAGCATTACTATTTTTATTCGCGTAATTAGTTTTACTGTTATCAGCTACATCCAAGTTTTTGACATGTGCTATGTAGCACCCGAATCGACAATGAAGTTATCTAATTCATTTTCGCTTTCATTTTCATAATCGTTATCACCCGGCCCATCATTTTCTTCTCCTAATTTAACCTTAGGTCTAAATTTCTTTTGATTTTTAAATTTTTTACCTTCAGAAGATCTTTTTAGTGGTCCACCACCACTTTCTCCTGAGAATCTCCCCTGACCAGAATTTTGAGCAGCGCTCGTGACCGGCTTGAACCCTTTATTCGCCTCTGCACGTTTATCTTCACTAGGATGAGGGCGTTTGACATTTTCGTTTATCGTTTGACCCACACCTTTAGTATTTAGTGAAAATTGCCAATGAATATGGCTCACACCATTGCATTTGTAGCAATTTTTCTCAGTGGCAGTGCAATCTATTTGTTTGTAGTCATATTTACTACATAAGTAGCAGCGCTCCTCTCCTTGATTTGGTTGTGCATGTATAGCACGTGGTGCTGGTTGTTGAACAATTTTGCGAGGTCCAAGCTGTAATACAAGTTGCTTTAAGGACGCGTAATTACATTCAGTACCTGTAGACGCCTTACTAACACAGTCTGCTGTAACTACTTGTGGTATAGCTACTTTAACAGTATTATAAACGAATTTACGCTTGTCATCATCAGAAAACTTATTATCTTTAGTATAACTTTCATATGTTCTAATGTTTCTCTCGAAACGTGATACAAAATCAAAACCAGTCTCTTTTCTACTATCACATCTCGTATCTACTAGAGTTTTGAATGCAACATGTTCATTCTGACCTATTTCAGCTAACTTTTTCTCCTTTAGGGATTTCAGAATTACAATAGGGTTAGAAAGATGTGTAACATCAGTACTATACTCCTCTCCTAAGTGATTAATTATTATATATTTTACTTTGATTTGATCGTGTTCTAATTTAAACTTATCTACTTTATCAAGTTCAACTTCATTCAAAACATAGTACAATTTCTTTGCTTACAGCTCGGTATACAAGTAATCTTTGAATTTATCAAAGTGCATTTTTTTATTTAAACAATATCTCCTTTGAACATTTGATTCTCCATTTGAAAATTCTACGCTGATTCTACTTTCGTTACTAAAAGACGCATTATTAATCGAACTTACATTCGATCGTTTGTTCAGATTCTCCGAGATAAGACGCGCTAGAATTGTCATGTCCATATTACCATTCGCATTCAAACTATGGCTAGAAATTCCAGAAAAAGTTATCTTATTTCGTACCTGCTGTGGAGTTGAAGTTGAACCAGGTTTTCCAAAACCTCTGGTCAATGACAACTGATTAACAGTTATGTTTGTCTCCTCTCCTCTCCCTATCTCGGTATCAGAAGTTTCTCCTTTTTTCTGAACAGTTTTATCGCGAAAACTAGTAGCGTTATCCCAATCCTCTTCAGTTTCTTCATCTTGAGAAGCATTCTCTTTGTTTTCTCCAAGTAAGATTGAATCGTCGATGATTGCAGGAGGATTGCGATAATCCATATTGACAGGTTCAATACTAAGAACCACTGACCCTTTGGCACTTTGTCATGATTGTTGAACGATCACAGGTGCTGCGATTGTTGGAGACTTACTCGCCTCTCCACCAGTTGCGCCCGATACAAAGGCCTTTTGCAGCAGATTAGCAACTTTGGACAGCAAATGGTTTGCTGTACTCAAGCCTTCTCCTATGGTTTCTAACTTTTTCTCCGTGTTGGCTGTTCTCTCCAAGAACAGGTTAAAGCTCGAGTTTGGTGACAATGGTGGTTTAGGAATGCTTGCCACTACTTTGCTCCTCGCCCTCAGCTGAATTTGAGTGTTTTGGTCATTCGAGTCAATGGCCCATCCAGCCAATCAAGCTGACGGTCGTTCAAAACTCTTGATTCTGCGAATAAATACAGAGAGCATTAGGGAAAGGAAAAAGGTAAAATAATTATTTATAGTCAGGGGTTTTTGTGCTACTAAACAGCTTTGGTCACCGACCGCAGAACTTTTTGTAGCAGGCATAGCCTTCCACCGGGCAGTACCACAAGACCAAGTTTTCATTTAACACCTTCAGTCTTTATCCCAGTTATATGTAAATACCACCTACTTATAAAAGGTTAGGACCCTCTCGACTGTGAACAAAAATCAATGTGCCTGGCTACAGCACAGACATACACTCTCCCAAGTGTCCAATGACACCCCAGTGCACTGTTTCCTCAATTGTCAAGAAGACAATTCTTGCTTCTACTAGGAAAATGAAGAAAAAGAAATCAAAAAGTTTCTTTGTTGAAGTGTTTTCGGCTGTCCTTAAGTGCCAGTGAAGAAAAGTCCATAACCATCCGGTGCAGACTTCATCAAGACAAGATACACCCCACAAGTTTTGGGTAGTATTCGTCAATTTTCATCTCTCTCCAAATAGTCTCCTTAAGCTCCTTCAATTTGAGCTATATTGTTAAACAATTTCGAAAAGAAAATTAGTTAACAAATTAAAAATAACTCCTGATAATCACTTAGATTATCACTATTCTTATAATTTAATTTTACGTTCATGTGTGTGCGCGCGTACACACATATACGCATACATGCATGTATATATACACATGCATACGCACACGTACATGCACACGCACATATATACATCATGCGCATAAAAACAGTTGAGCACCGCTGGCTCGTTTCTCTCTCCACTAGTGTAGCAAGAGAGAAAGCCGCATGTTTGCCGTCTCTCTCTCTCTCTCTCTCTCTCCTCTCTCCTTGTCGCGCGCGAGCCAGGCGTGCGCGAGCTGCTTAGTGCCGCCATCTTGGCAGGCTCTCCTCTCCTTCTCTCTCCTCTCCATATAACTTAGGCTGCGCGCGCACATCTTCCTCGCTTAAGTTAGCAATGACCGATGCCCCGCCATGCCATCGTATACACGGCAATAAAGGCATGAGCCTTCTCCCGCACGCGCATTTTCCGCTATCTTAGCCGGCTTTGTGTGATTCGTGGAATCAACAGGTCGGTACGAGTTTTCAACATGATGAAACTTGCAATTTTTTCGTAGCGATTTTTCTAACAAATTATTTAATTTTTTTTTCGACCGTATATGCTGTTTTTTATGACACTCCCGAAAAAAGAAAAAAAAACACTCGCGTCCGCGATTAGTATGATTTTCTTACTAACCTTTAGGCGTGGAAAGCGATGTTTTTGCCGACTGATGACCGCCTCCTGCATCAAAATTTCCAGGACCGAAACCTTCACCGCTTTGTTGTTCCAATTTTCTCCACTCACCTTCACTTCTCCTCGGTTCTCTCCTCTCCTTACGACTAGTCAAAACGAAGAGCGAATTCGCTTGCTCAAGTCGAAATAAGACAAAGGCGGTGCACACGCGCCGCGCACGCTACTTCTCCAAACACCTCTCCTCGCTTTATTTCACAATCTTGCTCAACCTAACTAACAAATTTGCGCAGTGGAACGCGTAATGGCGTCCATTACCTGTCAGGATAGATGCGAGCAAGGTGAAATAAATGTAAAAACAGAGTATAAGTACAAAAGACTTTATTACTAGAGTCTGCGACATATCAAGCGTGAACGAAAGACAGAGTCGCACTGGCGCGCGGCAGCACCTCATGGAAAAAGATTCACTCTATGTTGCACATAGTATATTGCGTGGGTGAGTTTCGAAGTCATAATGTAATTGGGTTATGAATGCGTTGATGTGTAATTTTGTAAAAAATATTAAATATTTTATAGATTCACTGAAGAGGAGTCGTTTATCGACTCGAAACGTTGGACGAATAAATTATCATTGTGCTCCAAATTGGATGGAATGAGTGTACTCTCTGTTACCTTCCAAAAATATGCTACGTTTATTTTTTTTTATTTTGCAACTCATATTCTAATCATTTTCGGAAAAATACATTTTAAATATTTCAAAAATAGTCACGCTATTAGTATGTATAATTGTTTAGGCATATAATAGACCGCTGCGGTCAAAACTATGAGATTACTATAATACGTGTGAAATAACACAATTTTTTATTTCGTTGGCCTTCAATGCCATTTTCTGAATACTATTCGAAAAAATATATTTTAAGAAGAGAACAGTTAAACAGTATGTTACGATCTGTAAGACTTCGTAATGCATTATATCGTGTGCCACTTAATTGTACCTATTATTCGATTCAGTCGAATTTCAATTTTTTTATTACTCTTATTCAGAAATATTTGTTTGATTTCTGTAGTAAAATGTAACATGATGTTAATTATTCTTGTTCACGGCGGATTGGCGCGCGGAGCGCAGGGGAGTGGAGCAAGTTACTCCCTCTCTAAATCATTAGTATGTTACTAAAAAATGAGATCTCCTCAATGAGATATCGAAAAGAAAGATTTTAAGTTAACCCACTCAAACCATTACAGTTTTTATGAAAATTTAAAAAAATAACGGATTTTTGCTTCTAGCTGTTTTTAGGTAAGTACTAAGATAAAAATGATGGCACTATCGTAATCTGCGTGAAAAAAACATGAAAAATATATAATACATCACAGAAAACAATTTTTAGTAGCCCTTCAAAAATTCAATACATAAATTAATTTCATAAATCGACCGGTCGGCCTAACAGTGTGGAATTCGACATTTTTACTTCTTTTAAATTCAAGGGCGAAGAAGCATTATTTTCAATCATATAATAATATATTTTCGGAATATTTTTTTCCCTATAAAACAATAGTTCTATCGGTTTTATCGCTGCACTTACCTGAAAAGCAAGAAAGCGTTAGAAGTAAAATCCGTTGTTTAATTAAATTTTGAAATAAAATCTTTAAGTGCTGAGTGGGTTAATTTAAAATCTTATTTATGGGTTTCTCTCGATGGAGATCTTATTTTGTTAATACCGCACTGAAGATTTAGAGATGTTTGTATGTATGTGTGTGTGTTTGTGTGTGTGTGTGTGTGCGTGTGTGTGTATGCGTGCGTGCGCGCACATGTGTGTGTGCGGAAAAATAAATATTTGCACGTAGATTGAAATCTGTATTTCTGAGCCGGATAAGCCATCGATTAATTTTTGAATAAAAATCATATTAGTCGAAGGTAGTACTTAATGAATCTGAAGAACGGTAAAAGTAAAAATAATCAACAGGAATATCAAAAAGCCATTATTTTAATGATACAGTGAATATCACTTGTAACAAAATTCCCAAGTAAATAAACTTAAGTATTTGCATAATCAAGTGGATAATACATAATTGAGATAATACTTATTCATGAATAAAATTGATGAAATTGTCGTCCTGGCTTCAATATATTGAACGCTGTGGACGAAAGATAAGTGCGCGCGCATACGTTTTGTCATTCTCCACATTCTAGTCATCAACATCTACAAGTTTATATGGACAACAACAGCGTCAAAAGAAAACGGCAGAACGCTAAAACAACGAAGCAGAAATAAATTTATTACGAACCCTTCATGATGAAAAAACGAATTTTTCATTATGTGGAAGTAAGAAAAGTGTAAAAAACCAAATTCAAACATATTTATTCATACTCTTTCGACAAAAGAGTGGCCAATAGAAAAAATATCAATTCAAAGGTTTAGAATTTGTTGTATAAATATATAGTTTATAATCAAGCCATTCGTTGGTGGAAGTACCATAAGTATAACAAGTTTTTTGGTGAATTAAATAAGATTACAAAAGTTTGACTTCGTAATAAATTTTTTTCAGATTCAAGTACTTGTGCTATATAGTAAATTCAGAGTGAATATCTTTTTAGAAATGCAAAATATTTTTATATTAGTAAAAATTGAATGAATTTTTAATCTTCCATAACATATAATTGTATATAAATATATATTTACACAGTGGAACTAATTCAATTAAACTTTGGAAATAATAATTATGATAACAAGTATTATTAAACATGTTATTTACAAAATGATAATACTACTAACGGTCAAGTATAAATTATGATAACAGACATTACTAATTTGAATAAATACTAACATCGGTGGCATTAGAAGCAACAATAATAATAATTACAAAAACTAAAACCACAATAATAACAATAATGATAATAATTAATAATGTGCAGTGTAGTTCATGAAAGAAAGTCAAAATTTATCAATATGTTGTAAAAATAAAATTCGGTCATACTATTGCAAACTTCATTCGCAAATAAACTGCAAATAGTATAGTTACTCTGTTATTACAGTGCCAAGTTATTTGTAAATTATAACAGCTTCAGTTATGTGTACAGATTGTAAGAAAAATCAGAAGTTGTCAATATTATTGGCAATTTCCATTATGGTGCTTGTGACAAATTTGTCACTTATTACGGGACATCGGCCTTCATCTAATTTATCTTTTTTTCAAATCAGCAATAATGAAAATAGCAATAATAAAACGTACTCTAGTGTACGAAGAACTGAAATTGTTGCATTATCTGATATCATAAGAACTCTAAAAGAAAATTACTCAGTGCATTTGGACGGCAACAATATTAGTTTACACCATCATCATCATAATAAAATTGGACTGAAAATGATGGATGAAAAAGCCCCTTTGTTTCCAACAGATTTTTTCAGCATCGAAGAACGTCGTCAAGGGGCTGTAATTTTACATATACTTGGAGTTGTTTATATGTTTGTTGCATTAGCTATTGTTTGCGATGAATTTTTTGTGCCCTCTTTGGACGTGATCATAGAAAAATTGGACATAGCAGACGATGTAGCTGGAGCAACGTTTATGGCAGCCGGAGGTTCAGCTCCTGAACTGTTTACATCAATAATTGGCGTCTTTGTATCGTTTGATGACGTAGGAATAGGAACTATCGTAGGTTCTGCAGTATTCAACATACTTTTTGTAATTGGAATGTGTGCTATTTTTTCAAAAACGGTTTTGTCACTAACATGGTGGCCTCTTTTTCGTGATTGTACTTTCTACAGTATAAGTCTACTGACTTTGATTTATTTTTTTAGAGACAATTACATTTATTGGTATGAAGCGCTGGTGTTATTTGGATTTTATTTAGCTTATGTAAGTTTTATGAAGTGGAATCGACCAATGGAAAAAATTGTCAAAAGATTATTTTATCACAATAGGGTAACGAGAGTTAGATCTACCGATCAGCTCATGCCAACGGTAAGACATATAGCAAGTAATTAAGACTTAAAATGCAGCGTGAATTATTATTATTTTTCAATTCAAAATCAGGTTTTATCATTCTCTATATCAATCAATTGCTATGCCATTTCATAATATTCAGCCAATAATATTCATATGGTTAATTGCATAGATCGACACATGATATAATTCATTTCAGCATTCATGGCACGACCCTTCATAAGATTCATGATCTATTAAAATCAATTTGAGTTTAATCTTAAAAACGAGTGGTGTCTGGCTCATCTCTTTTGTTTCTTTTAATATTCAGTTGAATGCATAAATAATTCAAAACTTTCATTGGCGAAATTGAAAATTTTAAAATACACTATGCATTGAACATTCTCATGATTTGAAATGCAATAGAGCCGACGATTGGGGAATAAATAAATATGCATAAATAAATTGGTAAATAAATTCGCGCTTGAACAACTGCCGCGCAATCATCTATGTTGAAAAGGGTCGGGGAAATTGTTCCAAAGACAATCGAAACGTCGCTGTGATAATAAATTGATTGCTAAGAAGCTGATGGAATATTCATTAAATTCCTATATGAATCTAATTTATTAATCCATCATATCCTTCGTATCATATCGTATTCATCCATCTAATCGAACAAAATAAATGTGCAGTTAAATTGATAGTTGACACTTATGACTTGAAAATACTATCAATAAAGATTTACGTTTTAACTTTCCGACGATCTCTTGAAAAATCATTCAAAAATTTCAAAAACACGAAAAAATATAGTATAAGTTCTAAAAACCATACAGCATCCTATGATAATATTATGTATCCTTCATGATGTAAATAGCAGACTTCAGTAGACGTTCCACGCTTAAAATTAGTGAAAATAATAAACCTACTCAAATTTAATAGTTTGCTGATTAGGCTAAAGTGCATTTAATTTTTAGAATATTTAAGGTGGCTGTACCAGGACGGGCCGTATCACGTCAGGGTTGGAGGTTTCATTAAATCGTTGTCTTATTGATATAAAAGAATATGAAACGATTAAAAATCTAACTAATCGTTCGGAAGTGTACAATTTCGAATTTAATAGTCAAAAAATAATAAAAATAAAAATTTTTCGAGTTTCCTCTTGTATGTTTTCATTCCCCAAATATGACCACAAATATGACGATTCGGCATATTTTTCTATAATATCTTTGTTATTAATTCGGCAACTAGTATTTTTCTTTTCAGATATATTTTCAGTAAATGTTATTGTATAGAATACTCATATATTCAAAGAATCTGTCATCAACTTTTCAAGTTATTGGAAACAATGTGATGCGTTTTAAGGGGACCAGCCAGTGTTAAACAGGACAAATACAAAATTTTTTTTATTAGCATGTAAAAATCGTTCTAATAAGATATCATTATAAAACTTTTTTCACCTTAAAGTGCTCGGTGTGCGCTTTCATTTTCTTTCCTATAAGTCCCAAAATCTCAATTAGGGACCCCTCAAAGTTCCCTAAAGCGTAACATCTTATTTTTTGAAAAATCTTAGCGCGGTGCACGATTCCGCACGTTAGAATGAACGAAAATCATATTGGGAGGCCTAATTTTTTTTGTTAGCATCTCTGTTTGAAAATGAGCGGACCACTTTTTTGAAAAAATTGATTTTTCCATTTTTTTTTTTAAAAAGTGGTCTGCTCATTTTCAAGTAGAGATGCTAACGAAAAAAATTAGGCCTCCCGAAATGATTTTCGTTCATTCTAACGTTCGGAATCGTGCACCGCGCTGAGATTTTTGAAAAAATAAGATGTTACGCTTTAGGGAACTTTCTGGGGTCCCTAATTGATATTTTGGGACTTATAGGGAAGAAAATGAAAGCCCACACTAAGCACTTTAAGGTAAAAAAAGTTTCATAACGATATCTTCATTAGAACGATTTTTACACGCTAATAAAGAAATTTTTGAATTTGTCCTGTTTAACTCTGGCTGGTCCCCTTAACCTGACTTTCTACCTTAGCAACGCATAACAGCTCAATTTTGATAATTTATTTCTCTTAAATAATGTCAGCAATCCGTAATTTTTTTATGGCATTTGAAAGGTGGTGCCAAATACTATACATAAAAAGATTATGGTTCATATCTATCGCATTTGATTAGCATCTGGTACAGCCACCTTAATATCCCATGTTCAGGTTCAGAAAAATTCTTAGATTCGTTAATATAGAAACTTCCACTTGTTTACCTGATGCAATCAATTTTGTTTCACTTTCCCATTTTCTAATTAACTGAAACCATCAGCTGTGCCTAATAATAATTAAATTAATTTATTTGTCACATATTTGTTTATGATTAAGAACTTTTCTAAGGACCTTACATATCACACATATAGAAATGAATTTATAAAATTTAGTCAAATAATAAGATAATTCTATGAAACTACTATGAATCAGTCTTAACTCGTTTGATGCAGTAATTTTCTTAAAAAAAAATTTGCAAATCGATTTAAAAAAATGATGATAACTGTCATTTTTCAACCGTTCAGCGATGACAAATTTTAGATTTGGTTTACGCTTATAAGTGCATTGAAAAAAAATTGCCTCATATTTTACTCAACTGTATAAGCCGAAATAACTTCACAATATTTTATTAAAATAATCTATCGATTTAAATTTTCTTTTATTTTGCCTATTTTATTTATTCGAGGTTAAACTTGCGTATACAGCCAAGATTTTCAATTAATTTATATATCTACGGATCAGTCGGTATTTATTTTGAGTTTTGGGGATCGAATGAATGTGCGCATTATTATCCTCAAAATTTTACATAAAAGATTTCTTAAAATCGTATTTTTAACTGTTAGCGATTATTTAAATCAATTCATATTAAATCCATACTAACTATACTAATACGCTTTTAAAACTATCATTAGACTACAATGATCCTTTAAACGAACGTACACAACATATGTACCGTCACATAACAGCAGATCACGTGACTGTCTTTCAGCCAATCAGATCACGAATCAACAGGTTTCACTTTGCCAGTGTGATATGCCCACCTGTGTATATGGTGTGTGCCGAGCGTATATTTCAAAATTTCAGATAAGAACACAAAAGTAAATAGGTGTAATGAGAATTAACTCATATTATCTATTTGGAGCAGATTTTATTAACTAGAAGTCAACGTTTCGGATCACGAAGTAATCCCTCTTCAGGACAATCTGTTGTGACAAATTTACTTGGTTAATATTGCACAATGTTCGGACTGTATTTGGTCTTAGCTTACAATAAAAACGACTTACCAATAAACTAAGCTATGAGAAAACATAGTCAAATTCGTCAACTATCCAACTGTCGTAACCATATATTTTCTTTTTACTTTCAACTTTACGAACGGAAGAAACGCAATTTCCATACGTCTGAGTTTCTTCAGCCTATAAATTATAACAATTAAACAATTTCAAACGCTGAAGAACAATATCAGCGAATAAAACAAAAACAGAAACTTACATGTCAATCACAATGTCAATCGCAATGTAAAGCGTCAAATGAGCGGATTCGTGTCAGATTGCTCGTACAGCAATCGGGCAGCGAGACGACAAGGTGGATATAATCGAACACAATAAACGGAGGTTGGAGTTCGACGCCGCTATTTATACCAGAAATTCGCGCGGGAGCGAAAATTCCAGAAAATTCTGGAATCGCATATCGCCAAACCGAGTGAGTGCGATTTCGCGCCAACAGACGAGACACAAGCGCCAGTTTAGGGTATCAGATAAAGCTGGAATCGGCATCATCAATCGATAATCAAGAAAATTATGCAGATTAGTATATCCATGCCATCTACCATAGGCACATGTTCTCCTAATCTCTCGCTCGACAGCTTGCTCGCGTATGTCTTTGCGGTAACTTTTTTCTTTGGTTTTTTAGCAATTTGTTATTACAATTATTTATATATAAGCCTGTGCTCTCAATTATTGATTTAAATTCTGGTTTTAATTTAACAGTGTCCATAAATCGATTCATGCTAGTGTCTTTATTTTTATAGATGCAAAGCATTTCTGAAAATGTTCTCCTATATTTATTAGCCTCATAATCAAGAATTTTAACATTATTAACATGACGAGAATTATAAAAGTGTTCCGCGAGGCCAGTAGACTTTGATTTTTTGGTAATGCTATGTTTATGTTCATAAACCCTTTTTTGAGCTTACGTCCAGTCTGACCAACATACCGCTGCTTGCAAGTCTTACAATTAATTTCATAGACAACACCACATCGCTCCAACTTATCAATAGGATCCTTTCCCAGAGTGACAAGTCTCGAAAATTTATTAATTGGACAAATTACAATACTGTCTTGATAAATTCAATAGTTTCAACAAATATATTAAATTCACTGATGAAATAGAAGAAAATTCCTCTTTACCATTTTTAGACATCAAACTGATACGTGATAATAAAAAAATTTTGACAGATTGGTACCATAAAGATACGTCTTCCGGTCGATTTATGAATTTCCATTCCCACCACTCCATTGAGCGAAAAAGAGCCATAATATATTCTTTGGTTGATAAGGCTATAAAGCTTTCACACAAGAAATTCCATTAAAAAAATCTTTCGTCGGTGAGAGAATTTTTGTCAATTAATGATTATCCCGTCAAGTTCATCAACCATAATATTAAAAAAAGACTGAATATCTTAAATAATGTTAATCCTCTCCCAGACGATAAAATTCTCGGTATTTCGTTTAAAGAAGACAGAATGATTGTCTTGCCCCATATCAATAATCTTCATTATACTTTTAAAAAGATCTTAAAAAATACTAGATATAAGCTTATTTCTAAACCAATTAATAAATTTTCGAGACTTATTACTCTGGGAAAGGATCCTATTCATAAGTTGGAGCGATATGGCGTTGTCTAAGAAATTAATTGTAAGACTTGCAAGTAGCGGTACGTTGGTCAGACTGGACGTAAGCTCAAAAAAGGGTTTATGAACATAAACATAGCATTACCAAAAAATCAAAGTCTACTGGCCTCGCGGAACACTTTTATAATTCTCGTCATGTTGCCGATTTTGATAATTTTAAAATTCTTGATTATGAGGCTAATAAATATAGGAGAACATTTTCAGAAATGCTTTGCATCCATAAAAATAAAGACACTAGTATGAATCGAATTATAGACACTGTTAAATTAAAACCAGAATTTAAATCAGTAATTGAGAGCACAGTCATACATATAAATAATTGTAATAATAAATTGCTAATAAACCAAAGAAACAAGTTACTGCAAAGACATACGCGAGCAAGCTGTCGAGCGAGAGATTAGGAGAAAATGTGCCTATGGTAGGTGGCATGGATATACTAATCTGCATAATTTTCTTCATTATCGATTGGTGATATCGATTCCTGCTTTGCCATAGTACTCTGATACCCTAAGCTGGCGCTTGTGTCTCGTCTGTTGGTGCGAAATCGCCACTCACTCGGTTTGACGATATGCGATTCTAGAATTTTTTTGGAATTTTCACTCCCGCGCGAATTTCTGGTATAAATAGCGGCGTCGCACTCCACCCTCAGTTTTTTGTGTTCAATTATATCCATCTTGTCGTCTCGCTGCCCGATTGCTGTACGAGCAATCTGACACTAATCCGCTCATTTGACACTTTACTTTGCGACTGACTTTGTGATTGACATGTAAGTTTCTGTTTCTTTTTTATTCGCTGATATTGTTCTTCAGCGTTTTAAATTGTTTGATTGTTATAATTTATAGGCTGAAGAAATGCACATGTATGAAAATTGCGTTTCTTCCGTTCGTAAAGTTGAAAGTAAAAAGAAAATATATTGTTACGACAGTTGGATAGTTTACGAATTTGACTATATGTTTTCTCATAGCTTAGGTTATTTGGTAAGTTATTTAAGACCAAATACTTTCGAACATTGTGTAATATTAAACAAGTAAATTTGTCACAACTGATTGTCCTGAAGAGGGATCACTTCGTGATCCGAAACGTTGACTTCTAGTTAATAAAATCTGCTCCAATTAGATAATGTGAGTTAATTCTCATTACACCTATTTACATTTAAAGTTGTTGGGAGCATCTCGAAAGAGATTCATCATAATTAAGATGAGAACACAAGTTAATATAATTGTTTTGTAGCATAGACAATAATTTAAGAAAGAAATTAACGAATTAATTTAACCAATGAATTAAATGGAAAAGGTAGCGTAGAATAAAAATTCAGTTGATTCAAAGTAAAAAGATCTTCAACAAACTCGTCAAAGTCTTTCGTATATTTTCGAATTCAAACAAGGAAATTCAAAATAGCAAAAAAAAAAACAAGATGCTACTCGGTCGACGGCTCGGATCGATCTCGCCGATCCTTCAGTAGGTAGTCGATGCGCTGAGGGATAGTCGAAGTGGAGAGGGAACCCCTTTGCCCTCTCCTCCGTTTTATGCTCATTTTTCTGCTTCGCTTTTCTGCTTCTCCTTTTCGTGACCTTCTCGCGTTTAAGGGGGCTCCAGCGAGGGAAGGTCAGAAAAAGTTCCGAAATCAGATACAGCTATATTTATAGATCGAAACGCGCTGAATCGAACGGTATCATTAT
>JAWWMK010017619.1:0-19743 GCA_035047105.1 Galeopsomyia nigrocyanea | reverse complement strand
TTGATTCAGAGTACTTTTATCAGTATTAACTATCGACTGATATTATTTTTTGTAGGATTGGAGCATTATTCACGGCTTAATCAATGGAGCAAAATTGGTCATTTATTACATTGGTTTGCGTATATCTATGGAAGGGTGGGGGCCCCTTAAGTAACTATCCATTCAAACATTTTATTTTTTATTTTACAGCTAAACCAAAAGATCCCGTACTCAATCAATCACCGAAAAACATCTTTGCTAGAGCTTTTGGAATGCAGAAACCAATATTTGGTGGCACGCAATTCGCGCGGTCTACACCAACTATTGCTGCCACTACCATAAGCGGAGCATCAAATGCTAATATCTTTGGAGGCGGAGATACATCAACAACTACCAGTGATACTACAAAGTAATATATAATATTATGCAAAATTAAAATTATGAGAAAAATTTCGAAGATAATTTACATCTGCTAGTGAGAATTGTCGTGGAGCGGTTAAAAAATGGGACGCACAATTTGATTAAGAATTTGAATATTCAAATAGATTCAACTTTTTAAATAGCTTGGACAATCTCCCAAAGTTTCAGCCAAAAACTTTAAAAACAATTTTTTGAATGACATTATTGCCATATTAGATTTCGGTATCTTTTTTACTACGTGATTAGTTAATTAAGTAAATGTGTTTCATGTTAAAGTTTCTATTTAATTTGAGATTTTATTATAAGACGCGTAGGCGAACGGTGAATTTAGATATCTGCTTTATATAAAATTAAATTAGATTTTTATATTAATGCAGTTGGGAAGGATATGCATTTTTTGAGATATTTTTGAGTCTTTGTAAACTTTGTCTTTACGATAAATGTTCTTTTGTGTAACGAGCTTTAATTGCCTGAAAGTGAACAAAATTGTCTAGCGCAGTTTTCAGATAATGAAACAATTTATTTTACAGCAACAACATTTGTATTTCTGTATCCAACTTTATACAGTGAATAAAAATCATATTTTACTTTCAAATTCCATAAGTATCTATTTTATTTATTCTATCCATACTATTGTATACCAATTGAATTTCTATCAAAACTAATTTTACTTTTTCCGTTAGAAAAATGAAGGATTTCTTAACGAATGCGTTTAACAGTTTCGCAATAATGAAAAAAACATCATTTACTTATTTAAACCAGAAGAAAATGGAAACTCCAAAAAAAAAATTATAAACATTGCAAAAAAACTCACCGCCAAATTCCCCACCACACCGTCACGATCAAACATGGCGGTCCATTCCCAACCAATCGCAATCGCCGTGAAACTTTGAAAATACCGGGCGAACGGCAAAGGAGGAGAAGGGAAAAACCCGGCGTGCGTGTGCCTCACTCAGCTACTGCGTCTCGCCGCTTGAGAACAGTGGAGAACAGGCACCGACTTGTCTCGAAAGGAAAATTCGCGATATTAATTGTCTCATCAGGATGGCTGAAGACCTTCCTTACCGTGTGGAGTACTCCAAGAGTGGACGTGCTGGTTGCAAAATCTGCAAGAATCCTATTGCCAAGGACGTTCTGCGCATAGCCACCGTCGTCCAGGTGTGTATCTCATGGGGTTTCTTTGTTGTTAGACGAGCATGGCCGTTTTTCCCGCGGGGTTTCTTTGTTTCACGATTAAAGTAGAGCATTTTTTTGATTATGGAGTAACGTTGAAAATCTGCAAGTTTAGGTTACGTTGTTTGTGTAGTTCACAGTTTCACACTGCTGATATTAATTTTTTTCTAAAAATGGAGTTGGAAATTGCGTCGTTTGTGTACCTTGTAAATTACAATATTTTATTCGTGGACATGCGTACTGATTCATTGATTCACAGTGTACACAAAGAGAGTGTGCATACCTTCAATGAAAAGATGTATTGCTATTATTTGTAATTATAAATGATTTATATACCACACCCCACCTGTTAATTGTGTATTGCCTCAGTTATACAAAATTCAATTAGCTATATTCATGAAATGTATTGTTTTTTTTCTGTGTTCCAAAATATTCTGCTCTAAAATTTAAACCATACTTTTCTGCAAATTGATTGTACAAATATTTGTTACTTGTCGCAGAGTCCATTCCATGATGGCAAGATGGAACGTTGGCATCATGCTAACTGCTTCTTCCAAAAGCAACGTCCAAAGACAACAGGAGACATTGCTCATTTTGATAGCATTCGCTGGGAGGACCAGGAGTACATTAAAAAGCAAATTGGTGAGTCATTGTTCAATAATTTATTTACAATAACTTTTTACTGTAAGAAACTATAAACATCTTTTGCAAATGTAGTAAAGCTAAAAAAAGTGCATTTTGTTACTGAGAACCTATGAATAAAACAATTGTTATTTGCACAAGTATATAAATACTGTAAAAAGCAAAAAAAATTTTAAGCAGTTGATTGGTTTCAAGAATGCAAAAAAAAATTATCAACACTGTAAAAATAGTCTATGATCTTGAATAGTTAACCATTGAACACTATCATACAATAGGAACGTTAAAAACATGTTTCTTATTTATTAATTAAAATTTTCCAGAAGAAGGAGGTGCAGCAGGAGCTGCAGCGGTAGCCGCAGCCCCTACGAGCGGCAAGGGCCGCAAGCGAAGCAAAGCCGCAGCTGGCCATGCTGATTTCAAGGCCGAGTACGCCAAGTCAAATCGCTCGAAGTGCCGTGGTTGCGAGGAGACGATCATCAAAGGTGAAATTCGTCTGTCCAAGAAGGACTACGACAGCGAAGAAGCACGTCGTTTTGGTGGTTTGGATCGTTGGCATCACGTCGAGTGTTTCGCCAAGTTGCGCTCGGAACTGCAGTTCTTCGACGTGGGTACTAATATCCCAGGCGTGAGTAGTTTGTCAAAGGAGGACAAGGAGGTGGTCAAGAAAGCATTGCCTAAAATCAAGGAGGAAGATGTACCGCCCGAGGCTAAGAAGATCAAGCCCGAGCCTGAAGATTCTCAGGAAGAGAAAAACTTGGAAGAACAGCAGAAGAAATTATTTGATATCAGGGATAAACTATCTTCGAGTTTGAACAAGAAGGAAATGATTGAGATGCTTGAGGCTAATAAACAGGGTGTTCCTGTTGGGCAGAGCGAAGTAAGTTTGAGTTTTTTAATTTATCAGATATTAGATTAAATGTCATATGAATTACTATTTTGAGATGTTATGTCAATGCTAGAGTCACTTAGAAGATAAGCTTCGTATCCTACCGTTTCGCTGATAAGTAACAAAGTTGCAGTATTATCGGATAAGAAAAGTACCTGAAAGCTCTTGGCACGATTTGAGAATGACGTTTTATTTTGTTTATTACAGATTCTCGATACTTTAGCCGATGCTTTACAATTTGGCGCTTTGCAACCTTGTCCTAAATGCGGTGGCCAATTTCAATTCAAGTCTGGCACTGGCTACAAATGTACTGGTAATGTCTCCGAATGGGCACTGTGTGAAAATGTCACGCAAGATCCAAAGAGAAAGAAGTTTTCCATCCCCAAAGATTTGAAAGAAGAATACCCCTTCCTGTAAGTATTTTGATTTTTGTTAAATTTTTTCATTAATTGCACCAATAATGATAAATTCATTTTTTTTTATAGTAAAAGTTTCAAACCCAAAGTACAGCGTCGTCTTATAAAGATTACGGCACCGTCAACTTCCAGCGTCGTCAAAAAAGAAGACGTAACTGATGGTCCGAAGATCCAGGGTAAACCTCGACCCTTGAAACACCTCGATTTTGTACTTGCGGGCTTCTCGACAGAGAAGAAAAACAAGTTGACGAAGGAAATCTTACTGCTGGGTGGAACAGTGAAAAGCAAAGTAGCGGAAGACACCGCGGCAGTTATTTCAACTCCGAAAGAAGTTGAAAAGTCGACTAGCAAGATCGAGGATGCCCAAGATAAAGATATTCACGTTGTATCCGAGGACTTTATTGAGGAAGCCAAAGAGTTTGAGGATGCTCCGATTATGCTCATTAAGAAGAAAAGCATTGCTAGCTGGGGCGGCGATCCTTCGGCACGAGTATCAAAATCTATTGCTACGGTATGTCTATTGAAACTCATTTGATAAAAGCTTGCTCCCAATTAACTTGATTATTTGTATTTATTTTTATAGAAATCAGCATCGAGAGGCAAGAGTAAATATGAGAAATCGGGTTCTGGCAAAGTAAAGCTACGCGTCAAAGGTGGAGGTGCCGTCGACCCTGAAAGTGGTCTTGAAGATGTTGCTCACGTTTATCAACGTGGCAAAGAAAAGTTCACCGTCACGCTTGGTATAACCGATATCCAGACGAAAAGGAACAGCTATTACAAGTTGCAGATTCTGAAGGACGACAACAGGAACAAGTTCTGGCTGTTCCGTAGTTGGGGTCGAATTGGTATATATTTGTTTTTACGTAACTATAACTAATTGATAGAATCTGAGAATTTCCTGAATTTACATATAATTTATTTTCAGGTACTACAATTGGCAACAACAAATGTGAAAGTTTGGCACTAGAAGAGTGCATCCAGCAGTTCGAGGACTTGTATGAGGAAAAATCTGGCAATCGTTGGGGCAATCGCGATCACTTTGTCAAGGTACCGAACAAGATGTATCCAATCGACATTGATCACGGCGATGATGAGAGTAACGTCGATTTACTCAAGTCTGACATCGAAAGTAAACTTAAGAAGCCCGTGCAAGATCTTATCCAGCTTATCTTCGACATAGACCAAATGAAGAAAGCCATGTTGGAGTATGAAATTGATATGGATAAGATGCCCTTGGGTAAAATTTCGAAGAAACAGATTCAGCAAGCTTATTCCGTCCTCTCTGAGCTATTGACGTTGGTCAAGAGCGGAAGTCAGGATAGAACCAAGTACATCGAAGCATCTAACAAGTTTTACACGCTGATACCTCATAATTTCGGCGTCGATGGACCAAAGTGAGTATATGTTCGATCAGAATTTCTTCTTTTGTTTCTCGGAAATCATTTAATAAAATGTTCTGTTTTACAGCGTCATCGATACAGAAAAGGAAATTCAAACAAAGAGTGAGATGTTGGAATCTCTTCTCGAAATGGAGATCGCCTACAGTCTGCTGCACAGCAAAATAGACGGAAGCAAGAATCCATTGGACGCCCATTACGAACAGCTCAAGACCAATATCGACGTGCTGGATCGCGAGAGCGACGAATTCAAGCTCATCGAGAAGTATGTGAAAAACACTCACGCCGATACCCACAAGCAGTACGAACTTATCGTCGAGGAAGTATTCATCGCCAAGAGAAGCGGCGAGGAATCACGTTACAAACCGTTCAAGAAATTGCCAAACAGGAAGCTATTGTGGCACGGTTCGAGAGTTACCAACTTTGCTGGTATTCTGTCGCAGGGACTCAGGATTGCACCGCCCGAGGCACCTGTCACTGGTTACATGTTTGGCAAAGGTGTGCATAAATTTTTCTTCAATTACTTCAAATTTTTCAGTCTTTTATAAGATTAGAAATGCTACCATCTTGAATACAATCAAATTAACTCGTATAATCTTTTCCATTCAACAGGTATCTACTTTGCTGATATGGTATCCAAGTCTGCAAACTACTGTTGCACCAACTCTCAAAACTCAACCGGTTTGCTACTCCTCTGCGACGTGGCACTTGGAAATATGTACGAGAGACTCCATTCAGACTACATCGCGAAACTTCCTCACGGTTACCACTCTACCTGGGGTCGCGGTCAAACTCAACCAGATCCTGAAAAATCAGTCAAACTCAAGACTGGTGTTGAAGTTCCTTGTGGTCCTGCTATTCCAGCGGAGATGAAACAGAAATCTTCTCTCTTGTACAACGAGTTTATCGTGTACGATGTGGCTCAGGTTAAGGTGGAATACATGGTGAAGATGAATTTCAAGTACAAGTATTAAGTCGCTTTTTTTTTTCTTTTATACTTTTTTTTCTTAAATACGTAGGTTTCGTAAGAATCTCGGTATACGTGTGGTATTTTTACAATATCCGGTAAAATACTTACAAAAAAAATTGTGCGATCATTCATTTTGATAAGCTGTTGTTTTGAAAGTAGTTACACAGCACATTTTTTCTGAATAAATTAGCTGTAGAGTTATTCAAACGACTTTCTACTGTCAGTTACCTCGGATTACTTGTTCTCGAGTGATTTGAATTTATTATCAATTTTGTATTTACAACAGTAAGATTTCGTATTTTATAATACATGACAATTTTTTTTTAATTCTTTTTTTTCAACTTTCGTGTCTTTGTGCTTTTTACTGAAATCGATGGTTGCGGTTCCAATAAATTGATAACAGTAAAATTCATTCCAAAACTTATGCTATTGCGAAGTAAGTTTATATACCAATTAAAATTATATTTAACAATTAAATAATGTTACGTAAATCGACCAGTAAGATCATTAATGCTATTATATTGTTCAATCTATCATTTTACGTTTATTTTTTTCACTGATACTGTTACTTCATACGCGCTATTCAAACATTGTTGCCATAAAAGTCTGTGAACCTTTTTGTCTATCGTGCCTGTCATTTTTACTGTTTGTAAGACGCGATCTCAATGTAAACGAGCGTTATTTATTACTATCCACCAAATAAAGTTTATTTTTTGCGAAGAAATGTTTATTTATTTTTAGTCCTATAATCAGCATTCCTAATGTTAATGACTGTCTCAATATTTATTGCAACTAAAGTTCTGTAAAAAGTACTAAATTATAATTGAAATATTCGTTCTGTAATTGATTGAAAAAACTTTAGAAAAATTGTATGCTTATTCGCAGAATCGAATATAAAAATACAAGAGTAGTTGATTACATTTGTAGATATTATGTTGCTAAAATATTAAACGTTTATAAAAAGGAATTTCATTTTTCTTTTGAGGAATAACATTGCCTTCGGGTCATAATATTATAAGATTCGAAGGCGATAGCATCCCGTCACTTTGGCAAAAAACAATGATATTTATTGCACCGAACGAGCTATTCGTGACACGAGTACTTCCCGACCAGACGCCACTAAGCGATGACACTTGGAACTAATTCGTAAATGTACAAGCGATTAAGTGATTAGTGACTTTTACTTGGTGAATTTGGAGTTGGATAAAATTGACAATTATATAATATTATTACGACGAAATTTCAGATGACGAAATCGTTCATTTACCCACAGACCACCACCTTGCAAACTTTGAATCTTTTTTGTTTTAATAAATTGGATTAGAACCACTTTGATGATTATTACTCCTGGTGAGTGCTGCTGCCTCCGTTACGAGGACGACGAGAGCGACTAGATAGTAGATAGTCTGCAAGTAAATATTACTATTTTGATAATTTTTCGCGTGATATTGTGTAGATATTTATATTTTTCGATACCCAACAATATTTTCCTGTGACTGAATGTTTGCAAGAATTTGGTTTAAATCAATTAAGAAAGGAAATTGCACTTTAGAAAAAGAGCTTTACTTCTAATTTAATTGGTTTTCAAACAAACATTGTAAAATTTTATTTTCAGCAATTTAATAAGGAAAAAACATTCATTCAAATGAATATGATAGGAAGACTAGAAGGAAATTATAAGCAATAGCGAGTATAAAAAATGTTTACCGAAAAAAATATATGGTCGATTTTCTTTTAGAACTAAAAATGCTAAAAAAAGCTTTTGCAAATTTAACTCGCGTCGAAGTGCTTTCTAGCAATTTTTTTAATACCCACTGCCGGACGACATTACTTATTGGCTAATAGTAAAATTATTTTACGTTTTATTTTTTTTTAATGAATATTGCATCTCAGATATTCTAGAGAGCTTATGTGAATTGTGAAATATCGAAAAATGCTGGTTCTATTTTCGAACTTTCAATTTGATGCAATTTTCATCGATGTTTTCATCTTTATACGGCCTAGATATTCCAAATAAAAACTTTATTTCGCGTAACGATTTTGCACCCTCTGCAGCCTTCATTGTTATCGAGACTTACCCAAATAAATGAAAACATTTTCAAAATCACAACGAATTAAAAAATTTATGGTTTCTCGCAGTCACTATCTCGAAGCATCCACACAAAAAAAATCTCAATAATCCCTCACCCCAAAACAAAACCTCCTTCATCACCCTCATGAAGTTATCCTTGCAACGCGCATGATCCGTTTCACACACACACATACAACACCCGACAATTATTTTTTTTTTCTATTTTTTTTTGGAACCTCAAAATTCGTAAGTGCAAGCACGATGCTAATACCCTCGAAACGTTTAGCTTCGACGAGCGATGTCCTGGGATGAGCAGCTCGTCGAGGATTTTCTACTCGAGTATCGTGAACACGAGTGTCTTTGGAATCCATTTCATCGACAATTTCACGATTGTTTGGTCAAAGGTGAAGCTTTGAAGAAGGTTGTGAAAAACTTGCGGCTTGGAGTTGGTGTGCAAGATTGTCTCAGGCTGCTCAAGTGTATCAGAGAAAAGTTTGTAAAGATTGTTTAGTTAGGTTATGACTAACTTTATTTGTTTACATTATTTTCTTGAAAAAATTTACCTTTCACAGATACGTCGAGGATCAAACGAAAAACTTGCTGAAACTTCGAAGCAGCATATGCCAACCGAAATGGATGCAAATCGTCGAGTCGATGCTCGAGAAGATAGTCTGCGACGAGCAATGTAAATCCAGCTATTTAGCACCTATTCGTAAAAAACCCGAACCCACCGTTAAAGTTCTCTTTCGTCATACGATCCCATCGAAAAAACGCAAGTGTCCGTCAAACCCCAAACAAGTAAGATTCATTATATTCTCTAAAACTCATCGTATTTTAAATTCGAATAATTGCGCGTATAGAAGAGAGGACGTAAAAAGCGCAAACGAAGCAAACTGGAGAGAAGAGGCAGGTGTTGCAACGACAATGCCGAGAAGGATATGGATCCTTGCCGAGCTGCACAAGGTTTTGTACAAACAGACACACAAAAAAATAATCACACCAAAAAAAAAACTAAATTATTTTCTTTTTTTCAAGATTGCTCGCGACCACAATCGAATTGGTGCAAGCAACGCGACGATTACCTCGACAAATTGTCGTGGACGAAACCATGTGCCAAACCAATCGACTGTCCTGGTTTAGCGTCGCACATCGAGCGCGTCAATCGGATCGAAAATGTCGGCAAGGATCCTTGCGATTCCACGCGTAAGTTTTTTCGATACAATTTATTCCTTTTTTTTTTATTGAATTTTTTAAATTTTTGATAGCGGTGTACATGTGTCCGAACCGCGCGACCCACACGCATTGCAATCAGAGTCACGGAAGGCGACGACATACCGACATTTATCCAACGATAACTGGTAAAATCATCTTAATCGAATTATCGTGACAAAATAATTTATTTATTTACCCCTCAATAGAATCGCGAAGCTGTAGATCACCACCACGTCCGCAAACGTGTCCACCACCTCGTAAATCATCACCCGAAAGAAATCCATGTTGTCCACCATCTCGTAAACCATCACCCGAGCGAAATCCATGTGGTCCACCACCGCGGAAACCTACTCCCGAGAGAAATCCATGCGCGAATGTTTCTCCATCACCACGCAAATCTACTCCCGAGAGAAATCCATGTTCGAGTGCTAAAAAAGAGAAGAAACGTTGTCCGTCACCCGTCGACGATAAATGCGCGATAGACAAGAAGGATACTTGCACGAGAGACACTTGTCCGAGTTACAGTCGGCTTAAAACAAGTACGAAAATATCGTTTCGAAAGCAACAAGAAACTAATTTTTTTTTTTTATTTTTACAGCCGATTCGTCAAAAGCCTGCGAGATCAAGCCACTCGACTGTCAACCCGACAGAAACGTACGTTTCGATCGCGACAACTGCACTCCACGAGTAGCAGCACGTTTCGAGAACGGCGTACTCGAAGCTTACTCGCAATTCAAAATCGTGTTCCCATCGCAAGACGAACAACAACCAAGTACTAAAAAGAAATGCTGCGCGCAGAAAGTACAAACCGACAGTACGACGAGAGAATGTGCAGTTGGTGTTTGTAGTCGTGAGTTTCTTCGTGGGAAGAGTAGTAATAATAGTAGCAAGTGTAGTCCGAGAAAGAAGGATATGTTGTGTGGTACTGATGAGGATTTTGTTGGTGAGTTTTTCGATATTTAACGAAGAGTTGATGCGTGAGTTCGATGAGCTATTTGTTGATGTTGTAGAGTGTAATAACAACGAGCGGGTTGATGATCCTTGTCACGATTATGTTCTTTTGACGCCTGGAGGGAAATACGTACCACTCGTGAGAACCAATGAGGCTGATGACGATCAGTGTACTTGTTCGAAAATGCAGAGGCAGGATAATTGCGAGCGACAAGATACTTGCAGTGAGTTCGAATGTTCATGAGTTTTCGAAATAAATTTTTTGTATAATTTTGGAATTTTTTTTTTTCATAGCACCAGTGAGAAATTGCGAGAAACAAAATTCAACGTTGGATGAAGACAAGTGTCCATCAACGACAACGAAGCTTCTATTACGTTGCCTCGAACACATGCTTAATCTTGAAGAACAACAGTCGATAAATTGTAAAACCTTTTTTTTAAATACTTAGATTCGATCTTCTATTTCACAAAAATTGAATTCCCACAGCAAAATCACCAGATACCTGCGAACCCTGTCGTCGTAACCAACAACGTCGCGAACAGCTCGCCAACAACGTAAGCTCGAGTTGCTTGCCATGTCTCGAAGAATGTTTGAACAACGGTGGATCACCGCGTGGCAAATTAACGCAAAATTTTCTGGAAATTTTAAAATGCGCAATGGAATTAGATTGCAATAATCGAAAGAACAACGACGACGACGAAGACGTCGAGTGTGAAGGTTTGGTTTGCGACGAACCGTCATATCGATAATCCGTTGGCTTTCAGATTGATTTGCTTGGACGTTACAGATCGTATCGTCGCAAGCTCGACACCCAATTCGTCGCCAGACGACAAGTGTATTCAAAGAAGAGTATCAATGAGAGATGCAGCGGTTGGCGGTGACGACGAATGTTGCATCGTCGATTCGATAGGTGTTCAAGAGGAAGTTGCGAGTTCATCGAAAAGCGTTCAGTGCGAGACGAGAAGAAGTCGAGGTGAAAATTATGATTCATTGAATGAATGAATGATTTGTAATAACGATGTTTGTATTACTCACTGCAGACAAGCAAGTAAAACGCGACACGGTGCTCGACAATCTCGTCAGATGTGCCAATTGGCCGGAATACAAAACCGCGAGGAATCTGTCGGTTGCGCTCAAGTGCGACGACGATGATGATGATAAAGAGCCGAATGTTATTAAGAGAGTTCCAGCTACGACTTTACCACCGTCGACGCAACAGCAGAGAGATCAAACTTTAGCTTGTTTGAGAGAGGAATTGCAACGTGATAAGGAATATTTTGATCAAAGGAAGGTTAGTTATGTCAAGTGTAATCAAGTGTACAGGAGTTACATTGTTAGAAGCCCGCCGAGGATGAGTAGTCCGAACAGAGGACATTATAGGTGAGAAAAATATTTTTGAATGGCGGGAAATACGACGAGTTGATGGAATATATTTTTTTTTCAGATGAATAATGCTGATTATGGATTAAATTATCGTGTATTGTCAAAGTACAAGTGTCACGTGTAAATAAAACAAATCAAATATTATTTTCGATTTTTAATACATGAAAAAAAAAGACAATCAATCCATATCGACATAAATAAATTCCCTGTAATTCTGTAACTAACCAACAACAACAAAAAAATGATGACAATAACCAAAGAAGATCCAAACGCGAAATGGTGGTTAAAATCCGTACCGTACGTGAACACCTGGTCGGACATCAACATCCTGCGATTTTTGAGATTATACCAAAATCATCCTGTACTCTGGAACGTACGATCTCCGCGATACAAGAATGTCTGTGCGAGACGACGAGCTTACAAGCACATCGTCGAGTCGTTGAATTTGAGAAACGTCGATATAGACGAGTGTTTGAAATTAGTCGAGTGGTTGAAGAAGAAGTACGTTGAAGAGAAAGGGGTGAGAAGATCGAAATGCGAGAGGAGACCTGCTTGGTTCGAGATTATTAAGAGGATCGTAAAGAGAATTTTGGATCCCGAAGGTTAGTTGCGTTTTTAAGTAGAATATAATTGTTATGGTCAGACATGTATTTTTTTTTGTAGATGAAGACTGGAACTTCGATTGCTGCAAGCAATGTTGTAATTGCGAAACTCCATCGGAATCTACGTTATCAAGTGACTTTCAAGCTTGCAAAGATTGTTGTGCCGATCAGAATCTTCATCCGCCTTGCGAATATTACAAAACATCGGATAAAGATGACGAAGAAAGTAATCGTTGCAATTTTGAAAAAGTCGAGTGTTACACGATCTGCAACGACGAAGTGAAAGTTGTGCTTTTCAATATCGGAGATGGGGTTAAGAAGTACAATTCGGATTGCGATTGCAAGACGGACAGCGATGATAATAGAAATTCTGATTGCGATTGTAAGACTGACGATGATAGTTCGAAGAAGAGTAGTTCGATTTGCGATTGTTGCAAGTCCGAAAGTTTACCGAAAGTTTCGAGCTCGGAGAGTAGTTGCGATTGTCAGAAAAGCTCGACTTGCACGGCATCTGATTCAATCCCTTCGGTCTCTACTGTTGCCAAGTTTTGTATTCAACGTAAGTTCAAAACAATTTAAAAAAAATGTTATTTTATAATTAATTAATCGTTGGTGAATAGCAATGCCAAGCGAAACGACTACCTCAACGTCATCATCATCGACGACGATCGTCGACGAGAAGAGCGGCGGAATTTTTATGGCCTCGCAACGTTTCGTCGGTAAGCGGATTAGTCTGGTCGACGAGTACGTGTGCAACGATCGAGGTGAACTCGAAGTCGTCCCACCGAGGTTGCATTTCGCCAGATGTTGCTGTGGTTCCGACAATTATCCTCTGCAAGTGGAACTTTGAGGTAAATCAACTGAGAGAATTATTTGTTGTTGTATAACTTTTCTTTTTTAATAATAATAATAATAATAATTTGACAAATGGAAATAAAACACACACGCACACTGATAAATTGTGTGTGAGCGGAGTCAAAAGTGTAATAATGCATAATGCAGGCGGGGAATTATGCAAACGTCGTCTCGATTACAAAGCGTTTCGCGAGTTTAGAAGGCAAAATTTGTGTTTGTGTGTCGAATCACATTTACGAGTCAAAGCACTCTCTCGCGTGAGAATTTTTTTGTTTGTTGTGTGTGCGCGAATACGTTTCTAATCGTGTAAAAATCTCTGTATAACAAACTTCTTTTGTATATATTGCACTCGAGGGGAGGGAAGAAGATAAAACATTTTTTTTTATAAAATTCAAATTTGTTGAATTCAATCGTAAGAAACGAAAGCTCTACGTTTAAAAATCCATTGCCTAACGTCTACGAAACTAAATAAAAGAGTATTTTTTATTTTCCAAAGGAAGATTTTCGTAATAGTAGAAAAATCGTCGAACGACTTAATAACAAACGATACACTTTTTTGCGAATTCGATTAATAATTCAGCAGCTCTACATTTCAAAAATTCGAAGGCAAGAATTCATCGCGGCTGTGCAATATCCGAGCTTAAAAAAAAGCTCGTCCCGTGATAATACTGTCGTTCTCTCTTTTTGTTTTCTTGCAACGCTTTCCTTAAAAAAAGGGAAACGAAATATTGACTAGTTAATTACCGCGTGTTTTTCTTTTGTTGTTGTTTTTCAAGCGTTGTATCGCAATCACGCTTTTTTTTTTTGGATTGAAAATCATAATTATGATAAAGAATTATAGAATCTCGTCGGTAACGAGATTCGTATTTTTTTTTTGCTTTTTATGAACTTGCAAGTTCGTCGTCATTAAGATGGCTAATTGTTCTTCTTAGCGTCGGATTTTTCGTCTTTCGCTTGACCACGGCCAAGAATCTTCGCCAGCGAGTCCCAGATGCCGCCCAGGAATAATGCGCAGAATAAATTCTCGAACGGCACGAATGGATCGTGGATGCCGAGCAGTATGGATGATAACTAAAAAAAATTGGAAGAAAAATTAACGATTAGTTTTACATATCAAAAAATTAATTCTACAACGAAATAAAAGCAACGAAAAATTTTATTTCAATCAAAAACGTAAAAAAAAATAATTAATCATCATCATCGTTATCATCATCGTCATTACGATAAGCATTATGAATCTCTTCGACAACCTTAAAGTAAACGAAGAATATGACGATGCCAAAGTACACGAGGGCATGCGGCGCCGAAATCAGGTCAGTCTTCTTGTCTAGGACGAAAATAATTGAGGCAACCATGGACGCTTTCGTCGGGCTGAAAAAGAACAATAACGAAAAAGTGATTGAGAATTAATTGTGTCGTTATACACTTTTTTTCTTTCAAGTGTACAATAAATTTAATTCTTTTAACGAAATCGAAGATTATGCAATAGTTAAGTTGACGCTTGTAAGGCGTCTATTTATTAAATTTTCTTCGCGTCGTAACTTTCAATTTCGAAAAAAAAAAGAGTTTACTTACAAGCTCGGCTGCATGAATTCCATAGCCGTGGGTGTCCAAGCACCGCGGATGAGACGCTCCATTAATTTCGTAAAACCAGCTCCGTTTCCTAATCGAATAATAAAATATTAAAATATAAATAAAAAAAAACAAAAAGCATCAGTTGTAATAGTATGAGATTTTACCTTTGAGTGTTCCAATAAGTATCATAATGAGATAAGCATTAGGGTACAACTTGCCGGCGTGACTGACACCGTCGTAAACTTTTTTACACCTGCGAAAAAAAACCAAGATAAAACAAAGATCAACCTCGTAACCTCTTTCCACGTTGAGAACTATACAACAAAAACTGACCTATAAATTTCCTTCATAGCAGAACAAATGATCTTCACCGGTAGAAACTTGGCGACCTTGTAGCCGATGTCAAAGGGCGTGTAAAATATGACGTACCTAAAAAAATAATTACGCATTATTCGTATGAATATCTAAACGCAAAACGTAATTTAAAAAAAAAAAATTCGAATGTATCTTACCAGACAGCCGTAGCGACGAGAACTTGATTCGAATCTTTGAACGGCGCGAGAATTGGTTCGCCTAATAATCCATTGCACAGCATCCCACCGGCAAACACCACCAGCATCGTCGATAGCCAACATGATAAGGGATGCTTTCGAGAGAATGCTTGAGCGCCTGCGAGGGAGAGAGAATTTTATTTTTAGATCGAGTGGTGATTATGTCTGAGAGAGAGAGAGAGATTGATTTTATAAAATGATTGTAAAAAGTTGATTTTGTTAATGAGAAAATTCACATAAATTGGTGTATTTTCGGTATGTTACGTATATTTACAAAAAGTCATAATTCGATACAAAATTAATAAAATTTCAATTACAAAATCAATATATCTTAATTAGACCTTATTCATATATTAACGTCGCAATGAATTTTCTATCGTAACATCTCAATAACATCACGTCCACCTATACATCAAACAATCGAACTACTATTATTTCACAATTCGTTCATGTGTATCTTATCGAATCTCGATAAAATTGTCCCTCTCCAAAACACTCGAGGTATAATATCACAAACAAGGGGTCGAAGAACCCTCGCAAGTGTTCTATCGACGTGTGCGTACGTTGATAAAAGAAGAAGAAGAAAAAAAAACTCAACGCGGGAAAAAAAATTGTCTATTCCGGTTGGATAAACCAAGCGAGCCGAGCGTCCGAGGTAATTGCGATATATGAGGCTTGTATATTGATTTTTAGTAGGCTTATATCGCGACCCAGAAAATATGTATTAGAAATTGATAATTAACGATAAAATATTTACGAGCTGTGGTATGTTCGCCAAGGTATTATACGAATAGAAAGTATTTATGAAGGATAAGGTTGTTTAATGGAGACGATGGCCTTTAATAAAAGTTTAATGACTCGAGGTTTTGATTTAGGTTGGTGAATTTACATATATTCAATCGATTGCACTGATTACATTATCGAAGTTTAATGAATGAGCTTACTGTTTGATGTCTGCGCGCGAAATTGAATAAACGATCAGTTTTCCGAAAAAATAGTGTGATAACGATTTGATTAATGGTGTAATTGATAGAATACACTTTAAATATTTGATTACGAGTTTTTGAGTAAAAGTAAAGATTTTATGAGGAAAGAAATGTAGTTATGCATATTGGTTGAACAATTATTCAATTTGAACTTCACATACTGTCCGCACAAATAATTGTCATATATGTAAAACTGATTCTCTTCATATACATTAGATTTTCATAGGATCGCGAGAACATTTTTTACATATATTATATTATTGTCACAATGAATTTTTGATAGTAACAATTTGAGAACACAGCATCCACCTATACATCAAAATAACGAACTAAATTGATAATAAACTCATTCGTTTCTCAATTAGATCGACAAAGTAAAACTAGATTGCTTACACGTTCATATCATGAAATTTTCATAGTATCGCCAGAACTTGGAAAGTGAAAAAGAAAGTTAAAATCAATTAATTCTCCACTCTATAATAAAAACTCTACAACCTGATAAAACCAACCAACAATCTATCAAACTAAAGAACCTCGTATATATTTTCACTTCCTCTCTGCGATACAAAGAAAAACTTCAAAGACACCCGTCTCACCAGAAATAGAGTATAAAAAAAAAGCAATTTTTTTTTCTCTTTTTTTTTCGCGCTGTGAGATTATGTAAAAGTTGGCTTAGAGCGCCGGGGCGCGCACACGCGAGACGGAAATATTTCGCGAGACTTGGCAGATTTCGGATGTTATTAAACCGAGGAATCAAAAAGCGTGTGTATGTATGTGTGTGGCTTGTTGATATGTCGTTGTTGCATTCAATTTTATCTCACTTTTTTTAACAAGTTTGCCAACGACGTGTTTCGTACGTGTGAAGGTTTTTTTTTGTCGTTCGTAATTAGAAAATGATAAGGATATGCACGCTTAATTAAAAGATTTATTTACGTACGAAAAAAAAAAAATTTTTTTTTTGTCAAAAAAAAAAAAAAAACTTTTCCCTATTCAATAAAAATTGTTTTTTCGCTCCGCACGTAATATATAGGTATTTCAACGTCACAACCTCGCCGGCAAGAAAGAAAAAAAAATCAATCGCAACAAAAATCATTCGAGCGACAATTAATTATCAACGCAGACGCACGAATCAATCAACCTTTTATAAGTTTTATCTTTAGCAGCACGAGATAAGGTTATATACATTTCCCGTCTCCCTTCAAGACCAAAAAAAAAAAAAAAAAAAAAAAAAAACAGCCGTGTGTCTACACACACACGCGCGCGCGCTTCGTAAAGAGATCCAAATTGGGAGAGCCGGGGGCTGCTTTGCTGAGCTTTTAATAATAGAATGCAAAGTCTCTCTCTCTAACTCTCGAAACAACTCTCGTACCGGGTCCCAAGTCTTCCCTGACGTGTAGCGCGCACAGCACCGAGTGCGCTATGTCGAAGTACGGGAACATCTTCAGCTTCACCACTTGGTTGGCTATGTCGAGGAATGCCTCCGCGTCCATCGTGTGTAACTTTTTTTTTTTTTTATTTATTTAACAAGGAAAAAAAATAATAAACAACACACGCACACGTTTTTTTTTTTTTTAACACACTCGCGTGGCGTGAAAGAGAGAGCGACGACGACGCACTCCACGCCAATTCTCGTTCGCTACTGACGCTGCTGCTGACGATGATTTGAGAGAGAGAAAAAAAAAACGTTGTTGCCCAGGGACGAGGAGCTGCTGCCTGCGACGTCATACTTTAGTGTCGTCTGCTGAGAATGCGCGTCGTCTGCTCCGGTTGGTTGGGTAGAGAATTACTTTTACGGCTGTTGAGGATGAGGATTTCGATTTTGGAGCGGGGTTATACGTGGGAATTTGAATTTTGATGACACTTCTTTTTTTTTTTTTTGGATTGTTTGGTGGTGGAATTTGTTTCGGATGAGATAATTAAATATCGCGAGTGGTTAAAATTCAATGCGCAAATTCGATATGTTGACATTGTAAAACAATTGACGAATAATAATTTTTTTTTTCTCCAAACCTATAACTATTTTTTTTTTTTTTGCGAGAAAGAGATTGCGATAGTGATCGAGCGTGACGAATCCGCAACAACAAACAACTTTCCCTCGACGGAATGCCAAAGTCGTTCTACATCCCTTTCGAATACCTTACAAAAAAAAAAAGAGATCAGAAGAAGAAAAAAAGGTTTGAGCGATGACTCACTATAGTACACCTGATGACTAACAAACCGGAATCGATATATACGATTTTCCGTTTACACACGAAAAATTCAAGTTTGATTGCTCAACTAAACTTACCTTCATCCGCTCGTCTGTGTGTTTTTATTTTCTTTTATTTGTTCGACAGGTGTACAGTGGCGAACAGGTGTGTCACTATACTATAAAAAAACACCCACACACACACATACACAGTCACGAATGATTGTACGGAGAGTGGGAGAGAAAAGATAATATTGCCGCCGTGGACGCTCGATTCCCTCTCTACTCTTTTAGTAGCCGCTAAACGCCTCGCCCAGTATAACGTTCGTCTCCCCGTTCGTCTTGTGCCGCGTTGTGTTTTATTATTACAAAGTTTTCAATTATGCGAGAATTTCGTTGAAAAAAAATAAATAATGTCAAAAGTGTCGCGTATCAAAGCCCTAGACGATATCTCAACTTGGCAGAGCGCGAGAGTTGTTGAATTGTTGAAAAACGTAAGTTTTTTTGCTTGGGTTTCTATTTTTTCGCGTTGGAGGTTAAGATTTTTCGCGAGGAATTCTTACTCTTTTTTTTTAGTGCTTCGTTTTTTTTATGACGCGCGAGAGAACGATGAACTCTCTGTCGCGTATATACTTACATAGGATTTTACAATGCAAACGAAATAGCCGTTATTCGATGTGTGTTTGTTGATCTCTTTAATTGTTTAGAAGCATCGAATTCTCAAAGAATGACAAACAGTGATGAAGTGAAAGTGGCTTCTTGTATGTGCATTGTAAACAGTTATTTATATGGTTAAGCGTGTGTATTTTTTTTTTCACATACTAATTGAACCGTTTAGGCAATTAGTCGTGTAAACGTTCAATTCACGCTTTTATCAGTTTGTAATTTAAATGATAAATTGACGAAGAGAGACACACAAACTTTATGTATTATAATCAAAACTCTTTTGAGCTTTCGTAACAGCAACTTGTTGCGCCAATTGAATGATTCGCGACCAGCGTTTCTCTCTCTCTCTCTTTTTTGAATTGGTAATAAAGAGATTTATCACTTGTCGACGAGACTTTCTAACGGATGACGCGGGTTTTTTGTTAGGCAATCGTCGCCGTTCGAGTTAGAGTGTCTGCAGAATTTTTTAGCGAAATTGACACCGTTGCGCTAATGAATTATGTATGTTTTTTTCACCGTGTAAAAATGTTCATATGTATATATAAAGATAAAAACGAGTTAGTTTTTTTTTTTGATGGATATATGACGATATCCTTAAAAAAACACACTTTTCTGGGGTCTAGAATGAAAAAATTTTTTTTTTAATGCTAAGGCTTCCGGACCTTTTCCCTCTTCTTTTTGAAGGTATATAGTGTCGGGAAATGCTCGTGAACATTGGAAAAGTCCTCGGGAACTATATTTCTTCAGCATTTTCCCCATTTTCATAACAAACTAAAAATGTAATTATTTTGCAATTTTTTTGATAACTTGTCACCGGAT
>JAWWMK010017608.1:0-19751 GCA_035047105.1 Galeopsomyia nigrocyanea | reverse complement strand
AGAGAGTGCACCCAGTTTGAATATTTGAAAATACTTTCTCGAATTACGCCAGTTTTTTTGTGGATTTGCTCATATATTTATCGGTGCAGGTGGGGGAATATATTCAATAAGTATCACGACTGCGCATAGCCGCATAATACGCAGACTGCTCGGCGGTCGTATGCGCGCGCGCGTGTATTTTGCAGTCGTCCAGGGTCTAGGTCAGCGTCGACATGGAAGTACACGTGGACACGTGTGTTGGCAAAGTACGAGGTGCTAAGCTAAAGGGTTCCGAAGGCGATGAGTATTGTGCTTTCAAGGGTATACCTTATGCTAAACCGCCTGTTGGAGAGTTGCGGTTTCGAGTGAGTTTAAAATTTCTTTTTTTATGAAAAATGTAAGTTAAGAGTGCTTTGATTTTTTTTTAAAGTTTTTAAATGCAAGAGCTTTATCAGATATCGTTGACTTTTTAGATAAGTCGACGAAGCTTTTTTTTTCATTTGTTAGTAATCAAGGTCGTTCAATTGATTAAGTTATTGAACTGCTAGCTAAATCGTGGCCACATGCACCCGACGCTTTTGAATTGACGCGTGCGCTCCCAGCTCTATAATAGCTATAGGCGGGAAGGTTGAATCGATTATCTTATCGCGTAGATCTTTTGAAAATTTTGCGGTATTGTTTACAAAGCTTTAGCACTGCATGCAAGACTGGCGTGTAGAATTATCTCGTTTGAAGTTTTACGAAGTTTTTTTCTTTTGAAAAATCTTTCTGTTTGAAATGAAAGATAAACTAGGAGTTTCATTTTTACCAGATTTGTTATACAGAATATAAAAAAATAATTGTGTATGCAGATTACACTTTTTACGTTTTTTTCTTTAAAAAAAAAAGCTCTTTTTCAATTTAGGATCCCGAGCCCGTGGAATCGTGGCCGGGTGTTCGAGATGCAACCAACCACGGCCCAAATTGCGCTCAACTCGATGCGATCACCAACCAAATTATAGGCAGCGACGACTGCCTTTATCTAAATGTATACACGAAATGTAGCGATGCTGGGATAAAGCGACCCGTGATGGTTTGGATTCACGGTGGAGGTTTCGTGTACGGTCACGGAGACGATTCGCTTTACGGACCAGACTATTTTATGTGCAAAGATGTCGTTATGGTTTCGATCAACTACAGAGTTGGTGTTCTAGGTATCTAATTTAAAAAAAATGGTTAATAAATAGGTTTAAACGTCATTTATAAATTCCTTGACTTTGCAGGTTTTCTAAATTTGCACGACGAAGCAGCGACCGGCAATCAGGGTCTTAAAGACCAGGTAATGGCTTTGCAATGGGTACGCGATAACATCGCCAATTTTGGTGGCGATTCCGATAACGTCACGATTTTCGGCGAGAGCGCCGGTAGCGCTTCCGTGCATTACCTTGCTATTTCTCCACTTGCTAGAGGTGAGCAATTCTCAGCGAATGTTATGCGAATGTTACGTTAATCTTGAAATTTAAATGAAAAAATATCAGATTCGTGATCACCAATTTTTTGAATTATAAAAGTATTGATGACATTTTTGTTTAATTTTGTTTCGTTTATAGGTTTATTCCACAAAGTCATTGCGCAAAGCGGAGTGGCGCTGAACGCATGGGCATTCCATCCGCATCCCGAGGAAAAAGCATATCAGTTATGTGAACAGTTAGGATATACAGAGAAGAATCCACGATCAGTCGTTCAGTTTTTAAGAAAAACGAGTATCCAAAAGTTAATTGAAGTCCAAGAGAATTTACTTTCGAAAGAGGTATCTTGAATGTATTTGAATTTCCTTAATAGTTTATTAATAATAATTGTTTAAATCTTCCGATGGGATTTTAGGAAAAGCTTCAGTTCGCATTCACTTTCGGACCGAGTATTGACTCGAAATCGAAAAAACGTTTTTTGCCAGTTCATCCGGAAATACTTGCTGCTGAAGGAATTCAAGTGCCTTCGATTATTGGCCACACTAGTCGAGAAGCCATCTTCTTTTTGAAAAGTACGAATTTTCATTTCACTTTCTTCGAATGTTTTCTTTTTATTCGTGTAACACTATTATACTTTTTGCAGCAATAGGAAAAGATCACGACAGATTCAACAAGGAATTCGACAAGCTCTTGCACCCAAATGCAGTCGATACTTTGAAATATTACGGACTGACTGCAGCAAGTTTGAAACGCTTCTATTTGAGAAACGATTCTGTAACTGAAGATAATATGGAAAAATTAATTGATCTAATTGGCGACTTGTACTTTGTCGAAGGTATACACAGAATTATAAAAACGCAAGTCGAAAAAAGCTCCGCACCAACCTACGTCTACCAATATTCTTACGACAAGGAACCTTCGTTTATGAAAATGATGTACAATAGTTTCATGAGCGGTAAGTAATTGTGTTTCTCGATGTATTATAAGTAAATTAAAATTGTCGTTCAACGTTTTTCAGGAGCATCGCACGCGGACGATTTGCAAAGTCTATTTCACGCCCACTTTTTCGATAGCACACTGGAATTTCCAAAAAAAGGTTCGGACAGATACACGATTACCGAGCAGATGATCGAGCTGTGGGTGAATTTCGCGACGACAGGGTAAGATAAAACAATCTTGATATTTTTTTTTTCTTCGACTGAATTATCAACCAGTTATCGAATTGATGAATATTTCGTTGGTATTATAGGAGGCCAACTCCAAGGCCATCGGAGCTGATTCCGTTTTACTGGCAACCCGTCAACAGCGAGACGGTGATTCGTTACTTAAACATCTGCGAGGATATGCGCATGGAGGTCGCACTCAATTTGGGACAGAGATATACCGCTCATCAATTTCCCAAAAACAAATTGTGAAAAAAAATAACGAAACCAAACGGCTGCAGGTCGATCTTTGCGTTATTGATGCGCGTCGAGTTCTGTTGAGTATTCCATTAATTTTATATGTATATACGTATTGAAAGTGAACTTCTGTCGCAACCTTTGTACTTTGATTGATAAACGTTGTACGCTTTGTTTGCTTATTCGCGTATTCTTTTCCATTCGTTCACTGCGATTGAATCCATGAATATTATGTGAATAAACTAGAATACTTTTGAAATTCGTCTATTCCGACTTTGCGCTTTATTTCTGAAATAATTATATTAAATTGAAAAGTTTTGATCTCAAACATGCTTAGACTTTAAGTTCAATTTGAAGGGTGCGAAACTGAATATAATTATGTTATTATCTTTTTATTAATTATTATTTATAAAAATAATTTTTTATAGACAAAAAATAATATAAACTGACCAGAGATCAGCTGCTCGTTTCAAATTATACCTATATGGTTTATCATTAGGGCGATTAACTAAAATATTTGTTTTTAATTATTGATTAAAAAAACGATTAACTAAAATATTTGTGTCTATGAATTTTCGCTATCCTTGTACAGTGACATTTTTCCCCCTCCCCCCACACCTTTTAACAAAGTAGATAAAACTGTCGGGAACCTTTTCAAATGATTTTTTTTACAACCCAAGCAAGTAATAAAATAAAAATTGTAATTTTTATAGTAACTACTAGCGCCAATTTCGTTTGAACTTTATGAGACAGCGTATCAAGCCTGCCGTCACGAATAGCGATAACTAACGTCGTGATGAAAAAAAAAATTGGCGATCGTATTGTAATCCAAATTACAATTTTTATTTTGTCACTTGCTTTGCGGCTAAAAAATTGATTCCAAAACAGTTTCTAAATTCTCTGCAATCTACTCGCTTACCTTTGTTAAAAGGAAGAGTTTACTAAATACTTTATGGAAAGTAACAAAAATAAGAAACACGCAAGAAATATTTCTTTGAGAAATATTCTTCGAATCGTATATTTTAAGAGTATCGTCATATACTTACATGAACTATGAAAAACTTTCGGCACACTTGAAACGTTTAAATCTGTACGTGTATATACATGGAAAATCTAGAACGCTTTACGTTCTTCTGCCTTCGAAAGCAATCGTTCTGATAAAACCGAGCGTGAATACAATTTAAAATTCATATTTAACGTAGAATAATTATCAACAAAATTACCTTTACAGCAGCAAATTCCACACACGCACAGTCTCCGTTACAAGTAAGTCAACGCATGTGTGTCATTTTTCTATTCCTCTAATAAGACAAACTTTGGTACTTCATTGTTTTGCATTTACAAAAAAAAATTTCCAGATGAAAATGCTCAATTTTTCACAACGTCTAAAAAGTCACGTCAACTTCAAAGTTCAATATCTGTCCCTGCAGTCATTCAAAGTCCACGAAACTTCGGACCGAGCGATTGTAGAAACTCCAAGCGGTAAACTACGAGGTAGCTTTCGACGAAGTTGTTTAAACGACGAGTACTACGCGTTCAAAGGGATACCCTACGCTAAACCACCGGTCAACTCAGATTCCAAGTGAGAATTGGTTCTTTCATATTTGTAGAAATCCCGTCAGCTACAATTTTATCGACTACACATTCGACAGGATCCTCAACCGAACGATTCTTGGTCAGGAATTCGAGATGCAACGTCACACTCGGCCATCAGTTTTCAATACGACATCGCGGCAAAGAAACCAATTGGTTCCGAGGATTGTTTGTACTTGAATGTTTACACACGCACTTTAAATACAAATTCACGATTAGCCGTAATGGTGTGGATACACGGAGGTGGATATTTAAGGGGGAATGGCAATGTTGATTTTTACGGTCCTGACTTTTTGATCGGCGAAAATGTGGTGCTGGTTACTTTCAATTACAGGCTCGGAATCTTTGGTGAGTTCAAAACCATGGGTACGCGATGGAATGATAACGTTTTAAAATTGTATAGGCTTTTTGAATTTGGAGCACGAAATAGCGTTGGGCAATCAAGGCTTGAAAGATCAATTGATGGCATTGAAATGGGTGAAAAGCCACATTGCCTCTTTCGGTGGTGATCCGGATAACGTCACGGTTTACGGATACTCAGCTGGAGCAGCATCTATTCAATACTTGAATATGTCTCCAGTGTCGAAAGGTGAATAAAACCCTCGTGAGGTTTTCACTCTCAGTCTTTTCGTTGACAATAACGATATACACATTTCGATTGCAAGGTCTATTCGATCGAGCAATTTGCCAAAGTGGCGCAGCATCGTCTGCATGGGCTTCTTTGTTAGATCCCAAAGAAACTCTCTACAAAAGCCTCGCGCTTCTGGGAAGCAACGAACGCGAGCCCAAAAGAATTCTCGACTATTTGCACACGATCGACGCTCACAGATTGATCGAAGTTCAACAGAAACTGGCTTCAGCTACGGTATACGTTCGTTAAAATTGACTTGGGTACTCGTTTTCACTTATAATAGAAATTTTTTTTTTTCAGGCTTTGTTCCGGAATTATCTCCCGTTTACACCGAGATTCGACGATAAATTCGACGATCCCGCCTTGCCCGGATTAACGAGGAAAGCTCTCGAACGAGGTATACAGGTACCATTGATACTTGGTTGCAACTCCAACGAAGGAATGTTTTATTGTGATTGTACGGCAAAATTTTACGCGAACGATGTAACCAAGTTCAATTACCAATGATCTTTATATAATTCCTTGTAGTTTTACGAGACACAGACTTGAATGACGTGGATCGTAATTTACATGAATATTTACATCCACGAATTCTACGGACACTCGAACTTCGAGGTATGAATTTAGACGAACTGAGAAAATTGTATTTTAACGGTGAAAGAATATCCGAACGTAGTATCGATAAACTTGTTGAATTATGGGGCGATATCTACTTGAGTAATGACGTTCGACATCTGGCAAGGATACAACTGTCTAATGGTACTGTGCCTACGTATCATTATAGATTTTCTTTCGATAAGAATCTCACTATCTACAAAAATCTACGACGGTCCACATTTACAGGTTACTGTCTATCGGATTTATATTCATTTAAATGTGAAAATGATGATTTTGTTTATTATTAAAGAAGTGACTTTTAGAAATGTTTTTATAGGAGCTAATCATGGTGAAGAATTAACGTATCTATTCAAAATAAATATGTGTGATACTTTGGGAATGGAGCAACTTCAGGAAAGCACTGGAGCCGTAAGAGTGATGAGACAGATGGTCGAGATGTGGACAAATTTTGCAAAAACAGGGTGAGAAAATTATTGTTAGAGATAGATTTTTTTTATTTTGCAGGAGTAATTGTAATTTTTTAATTTGCAGAAAACCAATACCGGCAAAATCATCGTTGTTACCCATAGATTGGCATCCTTTGAAGAAGGATTCTCTAGTGGATTGTTTGGACATTGGCGAGGAATTACGCATGACGAAAGTGTTGGATGTGGAAAAATCATATTTTTTAGGAACGAGTTTCTAGCCATTATCAGTCAAATCGTAAAACAAATCGTTATTAATTATAAGCTATAGAATGAAAGAAGATTGGATAACAAGCATTTTGAATTAAATTAGTATACGCATATACCGAATCATAATATTTCGCCTAATTTGGTTTTTGTTCAACAATGATATTTAGTTGGAATTAATACATTTCATTCTAATCATATGATATAATAGATTGTAATTTTAGTCGACTTTGAGACGACCGATTATATATCTACTATCGTTATCCTAAAACTAAATCTAAATGATAATCAATAAAAAAACATAAATCCAAACGTACATTACATTCTATAAAAAACGATAGTCCGCGACAATATAAACTTGGAGCATCTCTACGTCGCTTGATAAGCGGGGAACTAACACAAGCATAACGGTACACATGAAAAGTGAGAGAGAGAGAGAGGCAGAAACGTGATAGCAGACGAGTTTGCGAATGTAGTGCAAATAAGCTTCAGTCGAGAGGATGGAGCGGAGAAACGCGGTTGTCGACACGTCGAGCGGTAAATTACAGGGATCGTGTCAGCGAAGCTGCTTAGGCGACAATTATTATGCGTTCAAAGGGATACCCTATGCCAAAACACCCATCGGTCAGCTGAGATTTCGAGTGAGTTGTTTTGTTTTTTCTTTTCATTTTTAATTCGGTTGAAATGTATTGCAAGTGAAAAGATTTAAAAGTTTGATAGCGATATCTGCGCTAGGCGAATAATCTATTGTCAATGATGTTATCAACGTTCTAAGTCTGGGTCTCTGAAAATGAGCACAAGATTAAATTTTTAGATGGTAATAGGTGAAGTAATTTCTTTGTACGAATACGTGAATGGCATTTAATTGAAAAAAAAAGTGTTTTATGAAATTAATGTTCTACTTTCATTCTCAATGCATTCATTTCCTCGAACTTGATAATAAATTATTTGCTGTTATTTGAGTATTATCGAATGAATTTTATGTCGTGCTGAGGTTTCGTTTGACCGCAAGTGTTTACATAAAACTTTCAAATATACCATTTCCTTACTGACCACAACCGATATCGTCATCAATATAAGCTTTAATTGAATAAATATTGTATAACGTATAATTTATTGCGTTAAGAAAACTAAAATTAAAATCATTTTCATTAAAAATAATTAGGATCCACAACCAGTTGAACCATGGAAGGACATCCGCAACGCTACGTCGCACGGACCAATTTCAGCACAATACGACGCAGGAGCGAACAAAGTGGTTGGTTCCGAGGACTGTTTATATTTGAATGTATACACGCGAAATTTGGATGCAATTTCGCGAGCACCCGTCATGTTTTGGATCCACGGTGGAGCATTTCATTCTGGCAGTGGTAACGACGATATGTTCGGACCTGACTATTTGCTCGCGAAGAATGTCGTACTCGTCACCATCAACTACAGGCTTGGTATTTTTGGTGAGTCAGTAATTTAAAAAATAAATTTTAATTTAAAAATAATTAATGAACGTGAATGAATTGTCATTTAAATTTTTGATGGGTCAATAAGCGATAAGATGATTTCTAGATAAAACGTCGGCAATTTGATATAAGCATTTAAAAAAACAGGTTCCATTGGAATACCAGTGAAAGTTTTTTAATATGTACTTGAAAATATTTTAATCAAACAAATAATACGAACTTATTTCCTTCGTACAGACAAGAAAATAATTTAGAGGTCTTTACAACTAGCAAAACAAAATAAATTCCGCGAAGTGTATAGCCAAGCTGTTAACTCCTAAAATTTACAAACTCGAAAGCACTAATTCATAATATTCAAAGCAGGTGTGACATTTATAGCTCGTAAAACTAATTACAACTACGAGAGGGCACATAATGCAAAACGATACATCAAAATCCAGTTGGCACATTATTGCTTATTACATCCGCTCGTAACTTCCGTAGGTTTCCTTAACTTGGAAGACAAAGCGGCGCCTGGTAATCAGGGTCTGAAAGATCAAGTGATGGCTTTGAAATGGGTGAACAGGAATATCGGAAATTTCGGTGGCGATCCCGATAACGTGACAATTTTCGGCGGCAGTGCCGGTTCTGCGTCTGTACATTTCCTCACTTTGTCGCCTATGGCAAAAGGTATATGACTATTGTTATACGAAATTGAAGTAGACATTTTTTTAATAATCTTTTTGTTTTTTTCTTAGGATTGTTTCACAAAGCAATTTGCCAAAGTGGCACTGCAATCAGTTCGTGGGCAACGAACAAGAATCCCAAGAAGAGTGCCTATAAAATTCTCGATGCTTTGAATTGCAAGGAACGAGATCCTAAAGCGATCGTTGATTTTTTGAGGAGTACCGATTACGTTCGAATAATGGAAGCTCAACAGACATTGTTAACTCCTTTGGTGAGTATTTCACCATTATACATTTTTTTAAGAAAAATTAGACGATTACTTTATTATTTTTTTAGCTCTGGATGAGAGCAAACTTTCCATTCACACCTGGAACCGACGACAAAGCTGATGATCCATTCTTGAATGTACCCATAGCAGTCGCCGCGGAAGAAGGTGTTCAAGTACCTCTTATGATCGGATCAAATACAGTCGAGGGTCTTATCATGCTAGGATGTGAGTATTCATCGTTATCGAGTGAAAAATGTCATTGTAAATATCATCATCCTTTCAGTTATAAGAGCATTAGATCTAAAAGACATCGATCAGAACTTGGAACACTACGCATTTTCAAATATCAAAGAACTTCTACAACCGTACAATCTGACATTGAAAGATTTGCGGCAATTGTACTTGAAGAACGATCAGATCTCCGATAAAAATCTACCCAAATTTCTCGAACTTCTGGGAGATCTACTCATCACCGAGAATACTCACAGACTTGTGAAAATTCAATTCCACAACAGCGCCGCACCGACCTACCTTTACAAATTGTCGTACGAGAGAAATCTCACGCTGAGTAAGAAGCAACTGAACACCGATATCAAGGGTGTCAATCATGGCGACGAATTGATTTATCTATTCCGAGCAAACATCTGCGATACTTTGAATCTGGTGCAATTGCAAGAAGGAACTGGTGCCGATAGAGTGATGAAACAAATGGTCGAGTTGTGGACGAATTTCGCGAAAACTGGGTATGATTATTAATATTGCGTCGATTTACTTTTTTTCAGATTTTAATTGATTTTTTTTTTAAATATTTCAGGAGACCGACTTTAGCTACGTCGAATTTGTTGCCGCTTTATTGGCAGCCAGTTGCGAGCGACGTTGTTCTGCGCTACTTGAATATCGATGAGGAATTGCGCATGGAGAAGGAGTTGAATATCGAGCAGCGATATTCTTACAAAAGGAATGCTGCTTGGATTCATTAGTTTTAAAAAAAATTGCGCAACTCAATTTCATTTCGTTTGTTGCATGTTTATAAAAATACAAAAAATTGTTTATTTTTAACACTGAATAACTTTAATAATAAGATTGATAAAAAAAAAGTTCGTGAATTATTACTTCCTCTTTAACCGAGCGATGCTCTTAAATGCAAGTTTAATTGGATTAGTCATCACTTTCGCTAACCGCCGTTAATTTTAATCAGGATTCGCGATCTTTCCATGTGCAACACGCAAATAATACTTAAAAAAATCATTGGTAAAAACTTTTCGTTTGATAATCCAATTTTTCACCTTGTACCTCTAAATATACTTGTAATCCGACGAATAAAACTATACGACAGACGGATACTCGCAACGCAGTGGATGTAGTATATAGCGCCGAGAGATGACGTCGACGGCAGACACACGCAGAGAAACTAATGCGGATCGGAGGGCAGCTGTTGTATTTCAACCTTGCACAGCGTGGTTGCACGTGCAACTGTCATGTTTTTGATACGCTGGGGAACTATCCATTTTTCACTCTGTGCGACGGCGATGCATTGTATGTATGTATTATACGCGTGGACCGGATCGATAAATTCGTTAGATAACGTTGAATTCTAATTTCGCTTTTTTTTTATTTATTCGTTTGTGTTGTATCGTCGTTGGACTACAAATATGAATATAATTAACATAAAATTATGATAACTCACTATATCCCCTCGAATGCAATATTCGTAAGGCGAGATACTGGAGCGCCACTATACAAGCTGATTGCATTAAGGTGCAACTCTTGCAAGTGATATTAATTGTTGGGATAATATGACTTGCGATGCCGCACGGGGGCTTCTTGAAATTGCAAGACGCGAAAAGGAATTAAGACCTCGTAGGGATCATGTAGCCTTGGAATGGCTCAAATTAGATATTGTATTTTCAGACGCTTCAAGATGTAACTTCTATATTGTAATGCAGTGTGTATAGCTAAGACGAATGCGAATAGCTTTCGATCGATATTTTCCAATTTATTTATAGTCAACTTTTTAATGGTATTTTAGATTCGAAACACGTTGCCAGTGAGCATGAAAATTTTTTTTACTAATGTTAATATGAATATTTTGATGATAAATAAATTAATAAGCCGAATTATCAAACGTCCAATTGAATATTCGTTTGATTATCGATCTAAAGGAAAATAAATATTTGACACATTAAAATGTATAATTGATGTGATCAAACTTTGTACACTCAGACATCTATAATCTTTAAAAGTCTATCACGTGGAAAATTTTCGATAAGCGGCAGATAACGCAATGCAATACATATATAAATAAAGTTAGGCGTGTTTTATCATCATTAAACCAACAAAAAATGTCGCGTAAACAAGTGGTTCTCGACACAGCGAACGGCAAATTGCGAGGATCGTTCCAGCAAAGCCATTTGGGATACGAGTACTATGCGTTCAAGGGGATACCTTACGCTAAGCCACCAGTTGGCAAACTGAGATTTCAAGTAATTAAGTTTTTATAAAAAATTATCATTTGACGTTTCTCGCGCTATTTAACTACATTACTAATTAATAAATACTGAATTAGCCTCCACAACCAGTGGAACCATGGACGAACATTCGCGACGCGACATCACACGGATCAATTTCAACTCAGTACGACCATGAAGCGAAAAAAGTGGTTGGTTCCGAAGATTGCTTGTATTTGAATGTGTATACGCGAAATTTGGAATCCAATGTAAACGCACCGGTTATGTTTTGGATTCACGGCGGTGGATTTTATTATGGTAATGGTAACGACGACATTTTTGGACCTGACTTTTTATTAACGAAGAATGTCGTGCTAATCACAGTCAACTATCGTCTTGGTGTTTTTGGTAAGTCAATTTCGAAAATAAAAACTTTTTTTTTTCAATTATTCATTGTTTTATGTCAAACAATAAAATTACAAATGTTATGAGGAACATTGATTACGTTTACTTCGCATAATAAATATTATCGTTTTAATGGGGGTTCATGATTAATCGGATATTTTGATATAGATATTGTATCATTGAAATGAATAAATCGAATAATTGATAACGAAATAAGCAGATGTTTTCATCCGATTCAAAAAAAACTACTTTTTTTAATCTATAAAGAAGTCAAAAGTCATTTAAAAAATAATTTAAAGGTGAATTTGGAGTAATGAGTGTCTGGTAGCAATTAAAATTGTCCACGAATTAAATATTCATAATTTTGTTACTAAATCAATTGATAATTATATATTCTCGTAGGTCTTTTAAATTTGCATGATAAAGTGGCATCTGGTAATCAAGGATTGAAAGACCTAGTGATGGCTTTAAAATGGGTGAAAACTCACATCACTAATTTTGGTGGTGATCCCAATAATGTAACGATATTTGGGGGCAGCAGCGGTGCCGCGAGCGTTCATTACTTAACAATGTCGCCAATGGCAAAAGGTAATATAAAGCGCAATTTATAAATTTACCAGAAGTTCAAATTCAATATTTTCTTGCTAGGCTTGTTTCATAAAGCAATCTGCCAGAGTGGTACAGCGTTGAGTCCTTTGATGATAACAAAGGAGCTTGATCAACATAAATTATTCAAGTTTATTGAAAGTTTGGGTTGCAATGACAAAGATCCTGAAAAGATTGTCAATTTCATGAAAAAAATCGATGCTGAAAAGTTGATAGAAATGCAAGAGTCAACAAACACTCTACTAGTAAGATTTACATAATCTTCGTTAGAATCGTTTTGAAAATTATACGCAGGAATGATCTATTTTTATTCAGTCAATTCCGCAAGCGTCATTTTTATTTACGCTGACTGTCAATGATGAATTTATGCCTACCGAATCTGTCGAAGTGGCGAAACAAGGCATTCACGTACCACTAATGGTCGGATGGAACGAGATGGAAGGCTTATTCTCATTGCCTAGTGAGCTTTAGTTTCTTTTACCTAAAAATTCTACTTTTTTTTTGAAAATATAAAAATGCATTTTATTCTATTGCAGTATTAAAGACAGTAGATCTGAAAGACGTAGATCGAAATTTAGAAAACTACACGTCTCCATATCACAAAGACATGTTAGAATCCCATGGTTTGACCTTGAAAGACTTGCGATACTTATATTTCAAAAACGAGCCAATATGCGAAGAAAACTTGTCAAGTTTATTAGAATTCATGGGCGACATACATCTGATATATTACGTTCAAAAACTAATTACAATACAAGTTCAGAACGGCTCAGCATCAACTTATATGTACAAGCTTTCGTTCGATAAGAATTTATCGCTAAGCAAAATGCAAACAAAAACTACCATAAAAGGTAGTTTGCTTGATGTATTCTCAATAAATTAAATATTTATCTAAAATAAATTTTTATCATAGGTGCTAATCACGGAGACGAACTGATGTATCTATTCAGAGCTAAAGTCTATGACAGTCTGAAACTCGATCAACTTCAAAAAGATACGGGAGGCGAGCGAGTTATGAAGCAAATGGTCGAATTATGGACAAACTTCGCTAGGACAGGGTATTAATCTTAAATTTACAATGTATATTTTTTAATTTAATTGATTCGAGTATAAATCGCAGGAGACCGACATTGGAAATATCGGATCTATTGCCACTTCACTGGCTACCAGTGTCAAGCGACGTAGTTTTACGTTACTTGAACATCGACGAGGAGTTGCGCATGGAAAAATCACTGAACATCCAGCAGCTCTACTCCTACAAGGGAAACGTTGCGCAGTTTCGTTGAATAATTATAAATCTTGTTGTACACTTGACATTCGATCAGGTTATCAATAAATATCGAAAATAATTCTTTATTTTCGGCGTATATAAGTTTCGATGATATCGCTCGATATCCAATAGACATATATATAGGGAAATTGTATTTTTACACTGCAATCAATGAAGCAGCGAATGACGTCAGTATTATACGAGTCAGAATTTAAACGAAACTATCCCCGGAGAGAAACGAAGTGATCGATAGAATGTATATGTATGTGTATTGTACTCACCGATACTCTGACAAATCCAAATGCCGAGCATGTCGAGCTTGAGGAGGCACCTGTAGACCGACTCGCCGTAATTGAGATTCATGAAGACGTGGTAGAGGAACGAGCCGATCCACGGGCTTACCGCGCCAATCAGGTGACACCACGACAGAAAACCCGCAAGTGCACCGCGACTACCCCACGGCAACAGGTATGGCACTGTTGCTAGGATGTAGACGATGGCGAATCCTGAAATTGAAAAAATTTATTTTTTTTTTTTGCGATGAGTTTATAAAGATTGAAAGTTAGAGTAGCTAATCCAACAAATTGTGAAATTTAAAGAAAAAATTTTTTTTTTTTAACAAAAAATGTATTTCAGATAATCAATTTTTTTCGTGAAAATGTAAGCTTGAAATGTTTACAGAAAAGCTCCCACGCTGTCGCGATAAAGTATCTTTACCTTTTGATGAATTTTAAAAATTCACATTTCAAAACACACGATCCATCTAAAAATAAAAACACCTCCGCAACGTCTACATAATATTTCACTTTCGTGTAAGCGGTGAGCTCACACAGAAACCCCCGAAAATTCCTATTCACGACACTTCGTAGTATAATTAATAACCGCCTCACCTAAACGCTATTTCGAGGGTTTACACAGCTTTAAAGGGTTAGTCAAAGTCTCGAGAATCCTCGTGACATCGCAACTCGACTCGAAGTCACATCGGTAATTGCCCTTGTATCGATTATCGCATAGCGCGTTCATTTCGTAAAATCAAATCTCAAGCCTATAAACCCGCTGACGCCGGTGAATTATTCAAACGAAATTATCCCCCGCAGTTAAGTAAACCCGAAGAATTTCCAATTTCCCTCTCAAATCGGTAAGTATAATAGCAAAAAAAAAGTGAACAGAGCAGGGTCTATAAAAGTAAGTAAACGCGCTCCGTTAAGAGAAAGCCAATAAGCTCACACTCGATTGCATCTTTGATCAGCACTTCGCCTCGAGTAGACTCTTCCAAGACAGCTTTTTTTTCTCACCCTCGTGTCTCAAAAAAAGAATAAGATAAACCCCGCTGTGTATATTCCAAAAAAAAAATGCGTCCTTGAACTTGGAACGCGCCGCAAGATAAAAGAAGAAGAAAAAAAGAAGAAGCTCCCTTATCTGCTTATTTACGCACTGCAGTGTGTGTAAAAGAGGAAGAGGGGCCGCCACGTGTGTCACCGGCCAGAAAGTGTGAGAGGAGATCGATCCTCGGCCGCAAGAGAGGGAAGCACTTGAATGGCCGTTATGCAGCCCTCGAGCAATGTCAAGGCCGCGTGCTCGCTTGCTCTTGGGAGCAAAACTAACGGCTGTATGCTTCTTATCATTTTTTTTTCTTCTTCAAAGTTAATGTTGAGTTTGTTGAGCTTTTCACGACGGTTTGGGTTTCAGAGAATATTCTAATCTACTTTGTTAAAAAAAAGTGATACTATACTTTGCGTGAATTTTTTAGCATTTTTAGCAAATTATCAGTTAATTTTTCAAACTTTTCGTAAAAAACATCATTGTTAAAAAAGTGACTGTTAGGAAAGTCCATGAATGAATTTCTCTCTCTCTCCCTCTAAGAATCCAAAGTGCAATCATTTTCATATCTTCGTTCTAATTGGATCGCGTCGTGCAGTTCACGTTTCTCGTTAGAGCCCCAAGGTGAATACCGAAACTCTCGAGAGTGCCTCCGCAGCGAGAGCTTTGCAAGTTTTGGCCATTCCAATGGAAATATAATGAATAGCGGATTTTTTTTTTGCGAATAAAATTCGTATTACTTGTTTGCATTTGTACTCGGTGTTCTTCGATCACATTCTCGTTGCGGATTATCCTAATGCTCTGCAGAGTTTGTCTTTTGAAAAGCTCTGCGGAATAATCAACTTTGAGGGATTAGATCAGAGTGCTTTGTTGTAAGCATGCGTTCTTGTGTAATACACAATGTTTGTAGGCTTTTTTTTTCATACCCATCTAATAACACGTTTGATGTTTAATTTTTTTTTTCAATTAAGGAAGCTAATGATGGATATAAATTTTGGCATAAGTAAATAAAAACTACTGACTTCCCATCGATCCGACAATATCGGATCGATGGAAAGTCAGTATAGTTTTTAATTTTTTTTTTAGTTGATTACGTCTACAAATATCGATAAGCGAAAATATTGGCACTTTCACTTATCGGCGAAATAAGAAGCGAATTTACGTATTTTTATTACGTAAACAGCAAACAAGCAGTAAAAACTTATATATGTATATTTTTTTTTTATAAAAAGGGAAACACGTCGCCTTGACTGCTGCCAAGTTGTACGCCCATCTCGGCCAAAAAAAAAAGAAAGAAAGAACTATATGTTTCGTATACAATGGAGTCAAGTTTAATTCAACTCGGACGAACGTGAATCAAAGGAAACGGGGTAACGAGGGCACACGTTAAATTAGAATCTGATATAGCGGGCATGACTATTTCGTTTAATTTCGATGCGATATCGGTGATATTGCATTTAAACATTATAGTTGATCATCGATTATGTGGATAGTTGGTTAACGTGTTTGATAATTCGGAGTACATAAATAACAATAATGTATCATGCGTCACCGACATTGTTATTACGATTGATAATTGAACAATCAACTCGACAGGAAATTCAATTAATTTCACAATTAAATTTGAAAGGAAACCTCTTTCATTGTATTAAACAATCAAACAAATCAATGTCAATAATCGCGTCCTTCAAATTCATCACATACACGCGAGAAAAAAAAACAAAGAATCGCGACCGCGACAATAGGAAGAACTTTCTAGTTTTTAAATACTTTCCACGGTCTTCAACGCGTAGTGTAATACCCTAACAGTACAGTCGATGTATATTCTTGCATAATACGTTACGCAACGCGATCTCTTGGGGGGGAGAAATAACGAGGATTAATGGATTACAACGTTATAGCGTGATATAAAGGATTAAATTTATCTAACCGAACTTCCTTCCGTTTAGCTAAAATATTGTCTGCGACAACGTAACGTTTGCTCCGACAAATATTTTTCAATTTTTTGCATTGAATATAGAATCGCAATATCGATTAAAAAAAAAAGAACCTAAGGTATATCTAATTGCCATCGTAGGCCGGAACGCGACCTAGATTAATGTGTGCCGTTCGAGGAAATGAATTCACAATGCATCGAGAGCACGTCCTTTAACCTCACCTACCCTCCTTTTTTTAAAAGAAAACACTCTCAACCTTTACTAATGAAGATCACGAACAAAAAATATAAAAATACTCACCGTGCGACAAAATATTAACAGTCTCGTTGTGCAGGCAAAAGATGCTCTTAACGCACTCTGCCGGTGTCATGAGTGGCCGATAACCAGACCTTATGTGCGGATTGAATTGCAGATGTTGCGGCATTTCGGCCCAGTGTCGTAATCTCAATGAGTCCGATGTGTCGTTGATTTGTTTGTCGTTCATCATCGTCGTCGTGGTCGTCAACTCGTCTTGAATTTTCGTCGAGCGCGCGACGGCGGCCGCGCTATTTTTCGGGCCATTGTCGTCGGCGATAAGGAGGCGAGGTGCCGCCTCCTCTTCCTCCTCCGAGGTCGTCAGCTCGCTAGTCACCTGCAGCAAACCGTTGAGGCCTCCGAACAGGCCGGCATTACTCGTCTTGGTGCTTGCGAATTCTTGCGCGCTAATGCTGTAAATAGAAAAAAAAATACGGATGGTTTTTAAGTAGTAATGGCAGGGTTTGGTCGGACGAGGAAAAAAAAATTTTTTTTTAACGTTAGAGTCGACGCGTTATATTGAAAATTGAATATTACAGAGCACAATGAAAAATTGTTAAATAATTCAAAGATATTTCTAAGGTATAAGCGAACGAATGCTAAATAAATCAAAAGTCGTTGTTCATACGACGACCTACATTTTTATAATATATAACTTGACAATGGAATTGTACGCTCATTCTTTTTTCATATACGTACCACGAAAAAAAAAATTATTATGTAACATTTTTTTTTTCTTTATCATTTTATATCTGCTTTGGCGTGATAATTAAATTTAGATATTTAACGTATCTCGGTGTCAATGTTGCTCAATTTCGCGCAAAGTTATATGTTACAAAGTTGGATAGCAAAGTGTTGTTGCGAAAAATAAAAAAAAAATAAAAAAAAAATTACGAACATAACTGCAGTGTTAGCGAGTTTCCCGCAGCGAAATAAGTTCACACGTGTGCGCGACAATATCATACGCGTATACTACATTGGTCCAAAAGTTTTAGGTGCAATTTGCGAGCGATATATCAAAAATGAAATTGGCCATGTTGCAGTTCGCTCGAGAGAATAATCGATATTACGGGTATTTACCCTGTTTTTTTTTCTCGTGTATATATCACGGGTCGTATTGATTAGTCCATGTATTACTTTGAAAATATTTATCGCGGAACGCTTGATCTGCGTTATTTTGGTTGAGTGTATTTATTTCGAGATTGTTTCATTCATCGAATGTATTTCCAAGTCGTTTGCCTTCGTCAATCGCGAAAATTGAACGAATTGAAATGAAAAAAAAAGTGGATTCTCAGTGTCGACAGCAGCAGAGAACAATAAATCTATATCTCAGCTGTTAAAAATTAAAACACTTCCGTAAAGAAAAACCTCACAATCTTCCTCAGATCTACACACGAACACTCAGCATAACAACAACAACAACAAAAATCTTACTCACCCCGTAAAATTGTGTTCGTCTTCAATAATTCGTCTGCAATAATCTTCTCCAAAAAAAAAAGTGGAAAAAAAAGCTTCAGCCGCGCGAGAAACAATGAAAAAAAAAGGAAGATACACAGTCGATCAGCAGAAAGGCAAAAGAAGAAGAAGAAAGAAAAAAAAAACAGAAGAGGCGACGAGATGAAAACGAGGAATGAGCTGCTGTGCGGCGACACGCGGAAGCACGGAGGGTGGTTTCACAACTAGTATGTAGTGTATGTGCAGCGTTTGGAGAGGAGCGCGGACGGCTACTGAGAGAGAGGGAGTAGAAGAGAGAACCTCGTCCGCGCAGCCGTCGCCGAGGAAACGATCGTATCGATCCGCCTCGCAAACCACACACGTGCGCTGCATGCGCATTTGCGTTTCGGACGACAACGACGACGATGAAAAAAAAAGTAAACTCGCGGATTTTCAAAAAAAAAAATTTATTTTACCGAAAAAGAAAAGGTTATAGTGTGTACTTGATAGGGTTAGGGACTTTATTATTTTTGTTCGTGAATGGACGCGCGACATGTTTTTTTTTCCTTCGAATTGAATGTCGATTGTACGCGAATGTTGAACAGGTGCCAATTTGGCGCGTATTGGCGCAGAGAAAGTTTATTTTCGGGAATCTTTCATTTTCGTTCGAGTCGATGTCTTACGATTCGATTTTTTGAGAAAAGATTGTGTTTTTTTTAACGATAGAATTGCCAGCCAATATAAAGAAAGAAAAAAAAAACAATGTCGCTCCACATATGTATACGAAAAGCCCACCACGGAGAATTGCAAATTTATCGCATCGATTGACCTCTCTCTCTCTTTGATTTGGAGTCTCGCACGCGAGAACGGATAGACCCAGCGGAACAAACTATTACTATTCCGCATTTCGTTCTTTTCCCTTCTGTTTCCTTTTTTTTCGCTTTATTTCGCGCGCAAATTACTTTTCCGCGCGCACACCGAGGAGCTGCAGGTGTAATCAGGAAAGACTCGTTTCTTGATTGTCGAGACGAGAGAGACAGAGGCTTTATATCCAAGGACAGAAAAAAAGAATATCGGACAGAAAGAGAGAGAGAGAAAAATAAGGATGAATCTCTTTTTGTTCGCTTGCTTTTGTTAAGAGAGACAGAATTTTCTTTTTTCATTCGGCTTCGTTGGAATGACAATGAATGTACAAAATAAATTCGAATGAATGCAAAGTTGGCCGCGATATGTATATGAGCAAATCCACAAAAAAACTGGCGTAATTCGAGAAAGTATTTTCAAATATTCAAACTGGGTGCACTCTC
>JAWWMK010017597.1:0-19758 GCA_035047105.1 Galeopsomyia nigrocyanea | reverse complement strand
CGTGCCTCTAATATGAAAATTCGGACAAACGGTGCCGAATTATGGCAGTTTTTTTGTGGAATTGCTCATATATGTATTGTTATATGTATATAGAAATTCCATGAAAGATGAATTTTTATGCAGAAAGCTATAGTATGCTAAACGTATTTCACCCACAGTCAATGTAACATTATCGAGTTCCGTCTCCAAATGCCACAGAAAATGACGGAAAAGTTAAAAGGCTTTTCATTAAATTGGAATAAACAGTTTAATACATGTTTGAACTATTATACCGTTTTGTAAACCTTTTCATTTGTTCATTCTTCAACTGAAGCCATCTATGTAAATCAAAACAACTAAATAAAAAAAATGTCAGAAACAAATAAAAATATATTCTCGTGTAAAGTTAACCATATATCGAAGAACATACCGTAAATTTTTCTTTTTCGTGAAACCCCACCAACGCGTTTTCCCTTTCTCCCCCTCCTTCTGCCATTAATATACGTATTTCAGCATCAAAGGTCGATAACCATATAGCGCCGAAGGGTCCGATCTGTATTTTATGAATCATACGCGTGTGGCTCCTTCCTTCTTCTTTTTCCGTCTGCATGGGAACCCCTGTGTATATATATGTATATGGGGTGCGTTTAAAACATTACACTTTGCCAACACGCGCATCATCGATCCGCGTATTTCGCTCTCTCCCCCATTGTACGCTCGCACACACACATGTGACTCACGGAAATTGAATGTCTCCGGCGTTGCGCGTGCAGCTCGCGTGTGTGCCTTTTGTCGTATATGTGATACAAAAGTGGTTCTCGTTTTTAAATGTGTGCTTTGTGCATCTGTTTTTTTTTTCAAGGGTGCGCTGCCGTGTATGAGAAACGATTAGGATTCTCGATGCCTATAGTGAAGCTAATTTTTTGGGAGAAAGTTAATCGGCTAATATGCGACTGCGCGATTGGATTTCATTGAAGAGTTTTATTTTAACGACGAGCAAATAATTATTAATTTTAAAATTGAAAATTTTGAAAAAATTATTGCAATTTAAATTTTATAATGATAAAACCACACAAAAAAACTGCAATGAAATATGGAAATGTGAAAATTCCGCAATCATAGAAAGCAAACGTAATTCGATGTTCGAAGCACGAGCTCATATAATTCGATTTTCGCGGTATAGTACACACTTACACACACACACACACACACGTCTCGCGCTTCCATGCATCGTCACGTTCATGCATAAACATTGAATTATTAATCGTCGTACTGCAGATATGCGGTGAAGCTACAAAATTCATAATTCCGCACTAGAGTGCAGGCACTGAATTTGCATTCATCCAAAATCGATCACGTCTTTTGCATTATTTACGGATTCTCGTGCTCAGAGCTTTCGCGAAAAAAATCGAACAATCGCTGCCGCATCTTCAAAGAGAAAAGTATTTTGGCATTGTGTGTGTGTGTCGATGAGCATTGTGAACCTTTCTTTTTACAATCTCTGCACGATGTACACATACACCGAGAGTGTAAGTGTACCCTAAAAATACTTGGGTTTATGGTGTTTTACCGCTGATTGTTTGAGCGATGTATGTGTGCTTCATTTCGGAGAACAATCAACATTTTGATTGTTCGTATCTTTTTCTTTCTTTTTTTTTTCTGAGCGAAAACGCTGTTTCATTATTTAATGAGACAGGATTTATTTTACAGTGGGTTTATACATTTAATCTTCCCATTCAATTTTAGATTTATGTTCTCACGAGAATTTTTCGACGAATGTATATATTCTTCACTGAAGTTTCCCTTCTCCTCAAAGCCATATGATTAAACATAGAATGAAAAAATATGTAAATTAATTGAATTTCTTGACAACGGTTAATATTCATCATCGCCGCGAGATTTTCTCGAGCCCAACGTATACTTTGCACACGCCGACTGTTTAATAAGCCAATTTCACCGCAGAAAACTAACAATAAATCTCTTATGCAAATATATCCGTCGCGCGCGCGACACGGAAATAATCCTTATATACAGCGATTTATTCATCGCCAAATGAAAATTTATCTGTCGTTCGAGAAATAAATGATCGTCATCGTCGTTTGTATGTGTGTATATACACGTGTTGGCAACTTATTATCGCTGTGCGCGCGCGCACATCATCTCTTATATACAGTGTGAGAAAATCAACGACCAGCCGTTGGGCTGTGTGTGACCCCCTTGAATTCATCCGTGACGGCCACTGCAAGCGATCGAAGTTCGGCTTTTTTTTTCTTTTATCGGACAGACGCGTCGCGTCATTTATTTTTCAGTTGGTTTGGATTGGCTGGCAACGATTCGTCGGAGGAAGTTTGATAAATTAGTAATCAGGGAAATCGAGCGTTGATTAATTTTTCAACGAAGCCAATGTTAATTAACTTGTCGTTATTCGAAGAATACTTAATTCCGACATTTTTTCAGAATCGCACAATGTCCACGGTGAAATTTAATTTATCACACGACTTTTTAAACGGAATTGTCGTGATTAGATAACCGCTACAGTACATTAATAACGTAATATATAATTGAGCCAACGATAACGTTAACAAAGTCATCATTCTAATTGAAATAATCGCTAAAAATAAAATCTGCATAAGTGTTTTCAGCTATATTGCTAATAATAGGCAGGTGTTAAAAAAAACCTGCCGATCATTAGCATGACGAGGTCAAAGTCAATCATGAAACTATTACCGTGCCGGTGTGAATAAACTCTCATTATAAAAAATGCGCGAGACAATCCAAGCATCCAAGCTGATCGTATCGAGCTTTTCTCACTCACATATAATACGTATTTTATCGTCTGCTGCTGCTGTAATTTTTTTGTTCTTCGATTTTTTTTTTCGATGCCGTCTGATTCATTACTTTGAATATATATCAATTGCGATTATTATTTCAATTCGAATTTCAATATGCCAAAGACGTCTTATCGTTTCCTCAATCTTTGAATACAATGTATTCTCTTGAACAAAAAAAACGTCACTTAGCTTAAAACGTGCATCCAAAGTTTGCAAAAAAAAAAAAAAAAAAGAATATTTTTTGTCACTTTACATCAAGGTTTCAAAACACTGCAAAAAAACGAAGAATAACCACAAATCAAGAAGACCGCAGTGAGTCCATTAAAAAAAAAGGAATGATTAACGTGAAGGCTGAGTCATTAAGAAATCATCCATAATACAATTTCGCCGGGTGAATGCAAAATAGCCTATTCAAATGCATAAGCATCCTCGACGTCAATCGTCCGTGACGAAAATTTAATAATCCATTCCAGAAGTAGCCTCACGCTTCTTTTTTTTTCTGCACGCGTATGAAGCTTTGCAACAGTTAAAAACACCATTCCGTCACGTCTAATATTAAATTTAACATTTTTTTTTTGCTCGATAAACGATTCGATTTATCAGCCGCAAGAGAGAAAAGAAGAAAAAAAAAAGCAAATATATCTGAACTTTAGAGTCTGCGGTCAAAGATAAAGTCGCGCGTCCTTGGTTATAGTTTGAATAAAACCAACTTCCTCTCGAATTGTTGATTAGTCATTGAAGCTTTAATCGAAGAGCATCGTCACGGGTAACGTAACGCAAGTTTATAATGTGACATCGAGCAACCGTATTGTAAAAATGTCGATAATTAGCAATTGCCCAAGTATATAATTAAGAAAACGAAGCATCAACACCGCGAGTATAAATAATAAAGCAACAACACAACAATGATTACTTGGTATATTTCGCAATAGAAGTATAATACACGTCGGTAAGTCCATTCTCCAGTATTATACAGAGCTATAATATAGAAGCCGAGAAAGGCAGACGGTCGCGAAATTCCTGGTCGATCAGGTGCAGCAGCAGCGGCAGTAGACTTTTTGCTCCGCAACGAGCGAGAGAGGGAAACCAGTTTTCGAGGCTAAAACCCCGTCATCCTGTGCGAGAGAGTCTAATAATTCCTTCTCTCTTTCTCACACACACACACACACTCGCTCGTTCGTTTTTCTCTCTATGTAATATAATTCACGAAGTGAAAATTTACCTTGAAGCATATTGTGGTCGGCTTCTTCGTCGGTGAGACAGCGAACCCTGGAGATTGACGACGACGACGATTGCAGGAGGCTGCTCATGTTGACTCCATCCGCAACAAACGCGCGCTTGCGATAATGGGGGGGAGCGAGGACGTGCCGGTTGAGAAAGACTTGTTTTCTTGCTTTGTTTCTTGTTTTTTTTTTTTTTTGTTTATTCTTTTATTATCGGAAGTATATTTCACTTGCTCTGAGGATTCTCGTGTAGTTTTATTTATTTTTTTTGTATATCTGTCACGCACAGCCTTGAAGTAGTAGTAGTAGTAGTTTGTAGTATGTTTTGTTTGGACTAGTTTTCTTGGTACTAAGTATTATATTATCTGAATAAATCTATAGATGTTTGGTGATATCTAGGTGCGTGAAGGTGGAAGGCGCATACTTGTGATACGCACCTGTCACGCACAAACCAAACAGTGTTACTTCACACGCACACACACACACACACAACCGAAAAATCATTCACTTTCACTTTGGCTTCAACTCGCTCTCTTCGCCTTCGCGGCGTTCTCGGCAAAACCTTGATTATATTCTTCTCGTCATCTGTATTTTAACGCACTTGTCGTTCCGAAAAGTGTGTGTATGTATGTCTATTGTGCCCTTAATCCTTGGATCCAAAACAAGCGTGTGTAATAAAGCTACGTCCTCGCTCCTTGTCTTTTCGTCACATCTTCATTCGAAGAAGAATTAATTGTCGTTGGCGTTGTTTTTTTTTTTTAACAGCAGTCAAAAGCAGCAGCAGCCTCGTGTCATCGTTGTTGACTTGAGCTGGTTCGCGCTGACTGAGCGTGCGTGTGGTGGCCCCGCGACGACGACTCCCCCCGCTGCCTACTCGCGAGAGTTTCAGCCGTGCAAGTATATAGTTGTAACCAAGCGGCTTGGCGATCAATATGCGCGCGGCTTGCTGCTGCTGCTGCTGCCACTTTGCCACGACTGCGCCATCATTCGTATACGCGCGCGAGTTTTCGAAATGATATTTTATATATTTCGCGTTTTGTACGCGCTGTTGCGTGGATTATAATTGAAACGACTAAATAGACGTAGTTATGCCTGGCCGAGTGTGACGCTTGCGTGCGCTACTTGATTTACATGCTGATATTTATACTTGCGGTATGGGGTTTCATATACGTATACGTGTGGATGTCTATATACGCGAGCTTATTGTTACATTACGCGCAATTTCATATTGCCATACTTTTATTTCATTACAAGTAGTTTGTTCTCATTAGGCTTTACTTTAATCGATTGTGACAGAGAGCACGAGAGAGGGAGAAGCTTGACTTTTTTTTTATTGAGACGTGAGAATACTTTGTGACATCTTGCGAAATGGAATAATGGGACTGATATTTCACAATGACGAAAAGCTAATCTTTGTGGGAATTGGAACTCCATTGAACGATGATTTTATTCGATTGTCGATTGGAAATAGACGGTTCGATGGATATTTGTATGAGATTTTCAAAAAACGTAAAGTCATTGTCTTTGAATAGATAACTTTGTAAATTGCATTAACTCATATATTTACATAGTGAAATGATAATTCGATAATAAAACATTAAATTATTTCTTATTTCAATTTCCTTACTCAATTACAATATTCATCAACCAATCACTCTTCCATTTTGCATAAGACAAACCCCTCCAAAAAAAAAAAAAAAATACAACACACCAGCGGTTTTTGTTTACATTAACTTTCTAGCTGTCTAGCGTAAGCGTCATTTCAAGCGCACAGTGCAACCAGCAGAGAATAGCTTATAAAGCCAGAAGTCACGACAGGTGCATCACGTTGCTCGCGCGGACGTTTACATTCTCCCAAGTCTTGACAGCGTGCGCGCGCGGTGAGAGAAGAGATAAGCGAAGCAGCACTGTGAGTGAGAGAAAGAGCGGCGGCGGAAGCGCAAAAGATCGCCCACGCTGGAATTTCATTAGATATGCTGCGCTGCGCCGCGAGGTTTAAAAGCTTGATTTTACGGACGGCTGCACGAATCGCTTCGATCAATCGTCTCTCTCTCTCTTTCGCTTTGACATTTTACCGCCGCTGGAGTAGTTTTCTTCTCAAGGTAGTTTTCTCGATATCAGATATTTCACGCAATTGAAGTTTTCACTTATGGTTGAGATTTTTTCGTTTGTTATTTAGAAAATAAGAAATAAACATCTATCGCGGAAATAATTCATCAAGTCGATCCGACAGATTGCTCATAGGCAGATTTTCTTTTTTATCCCCCCGCGCGAGTTCAAAAGAGTTGAGAGACAGGTTCCGGTTTATGGAAGTAGTATACAACTCGAACAATAACTCTTTGGCAATCGTTATAGATAACGTCTTTCTGTCACTTTCCCCTTTTGCGTCAATGCCTATACAGACGTAATTCATCAAGATTCGTATATAAGTCGCAAAAAATATTCGGAAAAAGAAAAAAAAAATTTTTTCCGACACTTCGTTACATATACATACAAATGAATGCAATCGGATCACAACATCGGAGACGAAGTACATGAAATACGCGAAGGAAATGAAAAAAAAAGAATCGTGAGCTTGATAATGACAAACAACGTTTACTAACAATTTTAATTCGTGCGTGCGTGCGACATTGCATAACGCTCGTTTCGCGTGCGTATACCGCTACTTGTTATACCATTGTTTCGAGACTTAGCTTCTTCTTCTTCTTCTTCTTCTTTTTTAATAACACGGTAATTCTTTACAAAATATTACGAAGAAGACGCTGGCAAACCAAAGAGTATATATATATAAAAGCAGCAGCTGACTCGAGCGCAAATTCCTCGCGCGGACGCGGCTCATTGCGCAATTAGGCGCGCCAATTAGGCAAGCGCTTAAACTTGTGTGTATGTACCGCTACAGATAAAAGCTACGCGGAGGCCAATTGGGATGTTGACCTCGGCAGGCGCGAGTGATGCTTATAATTTTTTTTTCTTCTTGGGGTTTTTTTTTTTGAATTTTCTTTTGCGCGGCTGGGGACGGATGGAAGTCGTCGTTTTTATTTAGCGCGAGTTTGTCGAGGATTCAAACGAATTCCAGTTATATTATTTGTAAATGAAGAAGCGTTTAAATTAAACAGCACCGAAGTATAAGTTAGAATTTACAGTAAAAGATCTATAAGACACGCTGTATTAAACCATTTAAGTGCATAATGCGAAATATTAATTTAATTTTATGAGCTTATCGAGTGAAAAATAAAGTACAGTATGTATAACTGTAGTGGTACGCAACACTCAAACGGAATAATGAATATCTTCCGAACGGTAAAAGTTTACTGCAGCGACGTATTAACAAATTTAATTAGATATGTTCTTACTACCGTTTAACTCGAGAGAGAGAAAGTTTTGTAAACGAGTGTGTCGTTTCCGGTGACGCAGAATAAATTTGTCCATGAGAGGCACATGAGCTGCGAAGATATCTCTGGTTATTTTATTTGAAGTTCAATTGCCTTGTTGCCGATAAATGATGGTATTCAATGATGTTTGTGCGCGTTGCGCGTTTGATCTCCAAGCGCGATCGACATTGAAAAGTCGATGCGCTTGCGCATTTTTTTAAATGAAAGTCGCGTGTATGTATGTACATACCTGCGTACGTCTATACTGGAAAGTGAGATGTAAAGAGATATATTTTCGAAATGTAAGATGTAATAGAAATGATCGTTCGTTTCGTTTTTGAATGTAACGATTAATAAAAAGTTTCGCTCTGTAATATATATGGCATTAATCGTAAGTTATAATATTTATATGGACCTGCTCTGAATAATAAATTATTATTATTATTGTCTAAAGACAATTTCTATCATAATAAATTAAGTTCTAATAATATTTATATGAATACTGCATGGAAGATGCGATAAATATGTTATTCAAAAAGTAATTCCAACTGCGTACGACGTAGTGAGAATAACCATCTATCGGCCACAACTCGAAACTCTTAAATCTGTTTGAAAGTTCATAAATTAACGAGTAAATACCAATAATACGATTGCATGAATGCAATTGCAAAACATATCCAAATATAATAGCGATTACCAACCAAATCTTCAAAATGTAAATATGCATACACACGTGAGTGTAAATAATCTCGCGTAAAATAACTGAATCGAAGTGCAAACTATAAAGTGCTCTCATTTCTCACACGAGACAATCGCATAATAAAAGCATTTCACACTCTTTGAATCCACCGCGCTCGGTGCATCGAGGCTACTTTCGCGCATCACGGGGCGTTTTAACGGTGCTTGCATTATTTATCGGCACGAACAGATCGGCTCCCCCGCGTGTGCGCGCGCGCGGAAGTGTAAGATATATTTTTCTTGTTCTCCAACATCGAAGAAGAAGAAGAAGAAGAAGAATCGATTCATCGGATATATTTCCCGCCGAGAGCAAATTTTTTTTTTTCAAAATCTGCAATCTATATACAGGACTCTTTTGTATACCCCGAAGACAATAATCGCATAGTGAAGCGCGCACTCGCGAGCAATATAATTTACTGCGCGATTTGCGATGGGAATAGAGATCGCGTCGTTGCGATTAGCTATAGGATATGTGTGTGTGTGTGTGTGTGTGCCCGAAATCGCGTGTCTACCGCCAATAGAAAAATTATTTATGTTTGCTCGTGAGAAAGTATCCGAGAGAGCGGTAATTGGAGAATAACGAATGGCCGGCGATTTATAGTTGCGACGATCGACCTACAGCTATTGCTTATAGAGATAAGTTTTCAATTATTTTTCAATCACCCGCATAAGCATTTTTTTTGTTCTTCTATCTTCTCTTGGTATATACGTATATGTACCCCGCGTGCGAGTGGGGAACATCTTATTTTGTTTCGAAAAAGCGAAAGTGCGCTCGATTGATTAGATGCATTACATTGCTAATACACTTTATCGATGAGTTTATATTACTCGGTTCTGTATACAAACATATATATAATGGAGAAAATATCTCATTTACTTTTCTATTATATGAGACGAGTTACAGAGATTGAACGCCAAGCTGGATTTATTACGAGATTTATTATCTATCGATTCCATGGTCTCGGCGACGTTTGATACGTTAATAAACTTCTATCACAACTGAGGAAAGACTTGATTTTATAGAAACATAATTTTGATGAGACTTTATTTGGAAATACGTATTGCTGTAAATTCTCAAAAAAATTAAATTATCTAGTCGATAACTATGAGCACCAAAACTCAAAATATCAGTTCGTTCGAAAATTTACCGGTAAAATGTTAACTGGATAATTTGCTTGACTCGCTACCCGTATAGTTGTTACAGTAGCAGTTATATTGTTTGCAATAGTTGTGGCAGAAATGTAATTTATATACTTATCTTTATTTCGACATGAAAACTGGAGCATTTTTGAAGTGGAAAAAATCATTTTTTTATCTTATTTTTATCTTTAGTCTTATTTTTTTTCTTGATTTCGTAATTTTACTCGTATCTCGGTGCATGTGAAAATTATGTTACATGAATTATATATGTGTGTGTGTACATTATCTGCGCGAGACAAACAAAATCCACGGTATTTATACGCGAAATAGGTACACCGCAGGATTCGTCAGTTAGTGGCAAAAGAAAATAATATCAAGTATCTTTGTTGTAGAAGCTAATAATTTCGTTGTTTATATTTTGTCAGCTTTGAATTATTTTTTATTGTGAGCAAGATGACAATTAAAGAAATCATTGTTATTTTGTCAGTGTTTTTCACTTGTCAAATTAGTAAAACCACCGTGAAAGCATTCTACCCAAATGATGGATGGCCCGTGTACAGATAGCATAAGGGATAGCGAATATGTCACGTATCTTGCATGCAAACCGATACGCGAAGAATTCGTAAGGTCACGGGATTGCATTATAGAACGAAGTGACCACCGACTAGCCAAAGGCTATATATAATTTGCCCAACGGTGGTCTTTACCTAAGTTACTCATCTACAACGAATGACGAAGAAAACTCCAAATTCTATTTTGTAATGAAAATCGATGCCAATGTTATTAAGAAGATTGGAAGCTTCAAATGTTCTGGCAAAATACTGGAAGAGCAGAATTTCTATCGCAATGATGATAGTAAATACTGCTTGAAGATGCCTTGTGACAGAGAAACTTCTGACGGAAAATCGACCATTGAATCTTTTGACGATACTATATTTTCAAAATAATTGATAAAATTAATTTTGAATAATATTTTTGTTACATAATTGAAAGTGTTTGTATATTTTAAAATTTATCAAATATACCAAGTTCTAATAAACAAATATTAAAACTAGAAGTTAACTCATTTAATTATGAAATTCTTAAAAAATTGATCAACAATATCAGTATTATAGAACTTTCTGATGAACTTTTTCTATTTTAGCTCAATGAAAGTGAATAAAACTAATTTTATTCTCTGTTAAAACGTGATCGGGTCCATTTTTGTCTTCTTGACCTCATCATTTATCAATATCTTGGCAGAAAAAAATGATAAAAGCAGTGGCGCCAGACGAAAATATGTTTATGCGTAGATTATTCCTTCGTGATAAAGAAAACCCACGACATTATTCGTAAATCGAACGCCAGTATTCGCTCATTAATCAAGAATGATAGATCATACATCAACTTCATATAGCACAGTAAACAATTTTGCAAACTACTTTTACTTTGTAAATTAAAGTATAATATGCAACTTTCGAAAGTTTTGGCTTTCGTCAAGATGAAACCACGAAAGGAAATTATTATTATCTCGTCGGCATTTTTCGCGTGTCAAATTAGCATAATCAACGCTGGATTACCACTTCCATTTGCACCTGACGCAGGTGCTGATTGGAGATTGTTCGGTATCGCATCCGACGCAAATTTCAATCAGAAACATTTATCGTCCGAGTCAAAGGGAGGACATTTCTTCGACAGACCAAATTGTCTTATATCTTATGAAAACAAAACTGAATCGATCGAACAATACTTCTGCTTTTTCACATTACAAATCAGGCTAACAGGTTCAAAGCTTCAGGAGTTGGCTTACATACAATATAATCTTAGAATGTTCCTGTTAGGAAAAGACAAAGTTCTTGTAGTTTGCAGAGACGTAGCCCCGTGGGCATATTTACCGGTCTACGTGATCTCGTTAAGTAGCTGTGAAAGGATGGAAGCACGCATTCCCGATAAAGTTACCAACACGTTCAAAGATGACTTCAGATTGCTATTTATGATAAATCGTTTGACGTGTTCTTTAAAAATGACACGTGTGGAGATAAGATATGCTGGATGACCATCGACGACAAGAGAACAATAACAAATGGACCGGTTGGATACTACGAAGCTAAGGATCGAAATTTACCCGATGGCGTTGTGCGAATCGACGGGGATGCGTCAGAAAAAGGCCATGTTTTACAGAAATAACATAAACTCGTTGGCGTCGACTACTTTTTGAGAAAACCTAATGGTAAACGATAAAAAAAAATATTTTTATAAAAAATCTTTTCCAAATACTTTCTTGATCCCTCGTTGTAAATTCTTGTTTCCATGAGTGCAATTATTAGATACTAACGACAATCAACTTATAAACATTTAATCATCAAAGTGTATAAAATTAAATTAGACTTTTATTCCGTACTGTCAAACAGGAACGGAGAAATTATTGGTGCACAGTGTAGGAGACAAGCACATCGATTTGTCGCTCGATAATAATTTGATTGGCATATGCTTCAACACAGAAAGTGCTACCAAGTGTGCGCAATATGATTCTGACGGTAAAACGAAACTCGAAGTGACCGCGATGAGCTGGCCCAATTCGATACACAACTTGGCCAGCGGTGGTTTCCTTCTTGGTTTCTTCTATATTTCTAATAACGAAGAAAACTCTGAAATCTATCTTGTGATAAAACTCGATGCCAATGGTACGGAGCTTGGAAGTTTCGAATGCTCTTACAAAGCAATAGCAGATCAGAAAATCTATAATAAAAATGACGATGGTAAATACTGCTTGGCGATGTCTTGCCACAGAGAAACGCCTAAAGGAAATTCAACCATGCAGTGTTTCGACGATACTGTATTTTCAGAATAATTTGCATAATTAGTACTTAATATTATGAATATTATCAAGATGGGATTTCCTTCCAATAAAAATCTGATAGCCACTTATTATTTCCAAAACTTTGATTTGTTAAATCAATAAAATCTGCATTACAAATACACAACCAAATTTTATTTTTCATTTGAGACACTTATGGAAAAAATTATAATCCGAATAAAAAAAAAATCGTTGTTTACTCGTAAACATCTCTGCAAAATGGCCAATAAATTCAACAATAACCATAGCATTCAATTTTCCAAGTTAATTGTGTAATTTAACGATGGTTTCCGTCGATAAGCATCGCACCTCGCACCTCACCGCACGGACATATAAGTAAAAAAAAAACTGAGAATGGCAATCTCGTGAGAACTTCCGGGAAATCGGCGGCAATTGCGATTTGCTCGCTTTTTCGACAGCCAATATACAATCTCAACGCACAGACACACACTCACGCAACTCGTATTATGCATCAACCTCCCGCACATAGAGTAGAGCACCTCCGTCGGCGGTGAATAAATATAGCGTGAAAAGGTCACGAAAAAGGAAGAAAGTGAGAGAATCAACGTTCGATCGGCCGCCACCGTTGCGCGCTCTGAGAAATACATGTTGTAGGCGGTTTGATATATAGAAAGTGGCTTGCCGTTTATTAAAGTGAAATTCCCGCGTTAAAGGCAAATCACCCTTCCGGCTTCTATATATTTATATACATTATGTGTACTCGCGCGCCTTCTGTCACTATCGCTAATTTCAATTACTCTCTCGTCGGACTACTATAATATACGTCGACGCGAAAGACTTATTATAACGATATAAGCTTGTCGAGTACTTGTATTTTTCTCGCTAACGGCTGATCAAATAAACATTATTACGCCGGAGAGGCGTGCGAAATTCGTACTTTCATTTCCGCGTTTGATCGTGATTTGGCAAACACTTCGCGCAACCTTTTGACCCCGTATAGCTTTTTAATAAAAAAAAGCCGTGATGTTTGTTTTTTTTTATGAACGCTTTGACACACGTCTTACGAGCATATAAATCTCGTAGGCTTCACGTGTCAGCAGAAGCAGCAGGTTTATAATCCGCGCAACATGAAATTTCACATTCTCGCGCGCATCATATCAATACACAGCTTTTTATCCCCGTGATATATCATTTATTTTACGAGAGTTATGTGTGTGTGTGTGCACCAGCCAGTTTATATGATTTATCGATATAACATTACGAATTTTTGCCAGCTCAGGTGCATTTGAAAAAGTGCGCGCGCGAAAACTAGCGAAACAATAGGATATCTCGATTTATTCGCACGCTCCAGAAGAAACTTTTTTTTTTCATGCTAGAATCTCGACGTGAAAAATTTACACTCTCATTGTTTGACGCGAAAGGGGGAGGAGGGAAAGATCTTTTGACAGTAGAAAGTACATCACGACGAGCTGTTGCCGATCGCGAAGAGATGCTGCTGTAAAGCTGCTGAAGCCGGTGCCGCCGACGATGTATATATAGAGCTCGTGCGGATATCGACAACCGATCGTGGAAAAGCTGCTGCTGCTACCTGTGCGCTTGCCATCGAATTCGCGAACGAGTATACAAGTGACCGACTAACGTCGACGTTGCGGAACAACAACAAACACTTTCGTTCCGACCCTGACATTTGCGAGAGCAGTTGAAATATAATTGGATGACCCAGAATTAATTGTCATTTGAAAAAGAGATCGACGAATCGATTTGAAAATGCATTCAATTGTATAATGAAATAAAATCACGTAATGAAATGTTCCGCAAAGCCCTAACTGCATTTCAAAACAGTAACGAGACAAACAAACATTCAGTTCGCACAACCAATTCAATCGTAACTTTCAGAACCTCCTGAAATTCGCGAAATAAATCACCGCCATATTATAAACTAAACCAAAGTCGCACAGGCTGACATGAGCGAACAAAAAAAAAGTCTTCGGGAAATCATTAAAAGTAAATTACAGCGTGTATGGTTCTCATAGCCGCAAACACAAAGATTATTAAAGCCGCAATGAGAAGAAGAAGAAAAAAAAAATTCCCAGGACCCGCAGCGCGTCGCAATAAATCGCGGCTTTTAATGAAAGCCCCGCGCGTACTCGCACTTTCACCGGATTAGCTTAAATGTGCCATTTGCAAAAAAAAAGAAAAAAAAAGGAACGACAACGCCATACGGGCATCTAATATTATATTTCCGTAGAGTCACGCGCTATTAGATCTTGCAAGTAATTCCAACGATCTAATTACCACGAGAACAACGACGACAAAAAAGTGAGAGAACAGTTGTGAAATTCAAGTTCGATAGAATTAAATTTGGAGCAGCTAAATATAAGTGCGACTAGTAGCTAAGGTGTGCCGTAATTACGAGACGCCGGAACAAATTTGTTTACGTGTGTGTGGGCAGGTTGGAATAGCAGGTGACGCGGATCGCTGAGCGCCGTCGTTGGCTATATATACATATAATTGCTAACTGTATCTAAGCAGGATAATTGAAGGAAAAGGGATAGACGTTTTTCTTTTGTGATAGAGAAAGAGCCTAATTATACACAATGGGCCGAGACAGGGAGATTGTTTTATTTCTTTCTTCTGAGCAAACGATCATGACAAACTGCCAATCTTCGTCAAGTTGAGAGATTGCGTCGTTAAAAAAAAAAAGTACGAAATCATATGTTTTTGCTCGAACTCGTATGTCATAACAATTAACAGTATTTGGTAATATATGAAGTTATACGTAAAAGAATGTGACTTGCCAATTGAATATAATTTTTTAGCTTAACGAGCAAAGTGACAACGCAAAATATTGTGTTTCGCTTAAAAACATGGACGTTTCGTTGTAATTTAGAATTACCTCTGGCCCATTTAGTACATTACTATTGCAACGTATAAGAATTTCTCTTCGACCTTTTCATCGTCGTGTCAATCTCGGCAAAATCGATAGCTTCAATTTTTCGCTGTAATCATCGCGAGAGAGAGTACTTTCACACGCAGGTTTCGAAATATATATTTGCAGTAACGTTATAAAGCCGATTAAAATCTCAAGATGTTTGCGAATCATTGAGACTGCTGACGATGTTAAAAGGGGATCCATTGAAGAAACTGTCGATATTCGAGATTGCTTTCAGACACGCTGATCCGAAACGCCCTCGCGCATTTCTATAAGACTTTCCATTGCGTCAAACGCGCGGTTGTAGACTGTGAGCACACATCGGTAGCTTTTTTTTCTTTTCTTTCTTCGTTGTTGCTATGTGGACTTCGGATAGATAAAAGGAAATCCGGGACTTGGGTGTGCCTTCGTCTTGTTCTTTTTTGCAAAGACATATCGCAAACGTACATCGTTTCGACATTTTGGTTTCTCTAGTTCAGCTGGGAAAGAAAGTGAATTGACTTTTTTCTTTAATTGGACATTTATTAGAAATTTTGTTGAAACCAGTTTAGTTTTCAAATTACAAGAGTCTCTGAAAATATTATTTTTCAATTACCTTTACCCAATTACGCCACTTGTTCTTATTTCATATATGTACGCTTGCTACAGAGGTACGGCGCGGTGACATTATGTTTGTACTATTAATTAATGAAAGTTCCAATGATTTAAATCATCTCCGGATATGGAATTCGTTTTACACGAGCTCTTTTATGCTCTGGATGAGCAAATTTTCCAACCCTCCGAAATTCTTCCCCACGAATATGTGTCATTTTAACTTGTCTAATACACCTAAACATAAAACTACCAAATATCATTCGATTCGTCTTCTTTTGCTTTTTCAAAAACACTCATCAGAATTTCTGGCAGCGCACAAGTAAGCCAAATGCCGACCGTATTACTATTCTCATTCGATTCCACCCAATAACGCTACTTTCAAAAATCCTATATAAACGATGGCTCAAAATTTCAATTTCATATTTCTCAATATACAGTTTTGCATTTCTTTGTTCAAATAAAGAAACGCAAATGTAAAAGAACTTGAAGAAAAAATTCATTTCGACCAATTATTAACGTATAATGGTCAATTTCTAGTTTATTTTGTAAACCAGTGTTTATTAATAATTGAGAAATTACCACATAATTAATTATGTGAAAATGGCACATCTTCATAATAATATTGATACCGAAACTTATTTTTCAGTATCAAACATTATTTTCACTTGCCAGAATACTTGTTTCTCGAAGTGGCGCAATTGGCTATACTAACTTTTTTTACACCAAAAATAAGTTGTTCGCTTCAAAGTGTTGTAACTCTGGTTAGACTTCACCAAATTAATCGTACAATGCATCATTTTAAAGGGTGAACGGGCAACTTTCAAATGAGTTCACGTACGGAAAAATTTGCTCGGAGTAAAAAGTTATGGCGATTTGAAATGTTGTAGTGGCGTAATTGAGTAGACTTGCCTTATTAAAAATAGATAATAATTTTATTTATATTTCAGACCATGACTGCTTCATAAGTTAACTCCAGCGAGACAAAGCAGGGTTCAAAAAAGAATCCAGTTGAAAAAGGTATAATTTTTCAACCACAATACGTAAATCCTTAATTCATATGCATCAAAATTAAACGCTCCAGCTGCGCGAAATTCAACAATCGTATCCCTCTATCGAGACCAAAAGAAACACTCGGTACTAAACATTACCCAATTCAAGGATCAATAAATCCACTTAACAAATACCATTACGCACGCATATACCGTATAGATTCGAGAAAATCTACTTTGAAAATCAAACATCAAAGTATTATCGCGATAGGAAAATCGCGCTATGCACTTAAACTCGTCGAAAAAGCGTCTAGTTACCCTCTAAACGTCCAAACTCGGAAATCGAGAGCGCGATCACCATCTACGTATACACACACATACACACACACACACACACACACACACACACACACACACACACACACACACACACACACACACACACACACACACACAACGTGAACCGTATGGCGCGCACCAAAATGATTCGCACCCAATTAAGGATGAAAAAAAAAGATACGTATCCAATTCTGCTGCTCATTTGCGAATGTCGGCGGCGAAAGAAAAGAGTTAGAAAGCCGCTCTATTGTGAGACGCGAAGCGAATCATCTGCGCGAGCGATATATCGGAGGGAAAAAATGTGTCGAATGTGTCTAGTCTCTATATCTACACTCTCGAAAACACAACGCGTGAAAGAAAAGAAAGCCTTCTATTTTTTTCTTCTTTTTTTCGTGCGGCCTCTCATCTTTATTTCGCACCGTGCGGCGGAGATAGCTAATTATTATGCGATGACTATCGTAGCGCCATGGGGAGATTTGATGCCAAGATAGAATTGCCATAGCGAGATTTCATGCTCCTTGGCTCGTGAAAATTATGGCTTTTATTATATATGAGAAACGAGCGCGAATGACTTTTTAATTGCCCGTACTGTCTGCTGAATATAATGATATTCGTTTCGTCTAATTATATATGTATACATTTTCAACGACGCAATTGAGTATATTCGAAATTCGAAAAAAAAAATTCATCAGAAGAAAATTATACAACACGCGAATGCCGCATCGATCACCAAACGAAATTTCACTCGGCTTTTCCCTTTAGACAATGATCCTTTTAATGCATTTTGACGCGATAAATCACTTTTTCCCTCTAATTAGATCAGACTAATCGCACACGTAGCAGTCGCACCGCGCGTTTTACGTAATTACGCTTACTATTCGCGGCACACGCGCGCTCAATCTCGTTATACCAATCGTACACCATAAATAAGTGCATAACACGTCGTGCGGTATATATAGTGTGTATTAGCGCAACAATACACTATAGGAGCATTCTCTCATGCTAAACGTGCGAAAAAAGAGAGTGGTATTAATTCAAGTAGCTCGCTGTGTGTGTGTGTGTGTGTTTGTTGCTCAACATTCGCTCGATCGATGTGTGTATAATATGTACACGTGTGTTTAAACGAGTCAACGATATACACTGCGACCGCAAGCCGAGGAAAATTAGGCGTGTCGAGTTGCCACTATAGAGTTGTAACAATTAACGTCTTCGCTATGTGCGCGATTGGAAGAGAAAAGTATATACGATATAGGCAGTGGTAAACAATAGAATCGATCTTAAATAATTGACACGTTAAAGACAGGAGGAGGAAAAAAAAAGAAACAGGTCGACAGGTTTGTTTTGTATGATGATGTATCAGTTATAACGGTTTAGATTACAGATAATCGTTACAGGGAACACGAAGCAAATGTGGAACAGCAGGTATATAGTATTTGTATATTGGGATGCAGCATGGCTCCATGGAGTTCAAGGGAGCCCGTTGTAGTTTACGTCAGGGGAGCGGCCTATGCTAAATTGCCGGGGCCACGGTTGATCGCGTGACTTGTGGCAAAAGACTTTGGAGTTCAATGGGCTTATGCAGATTACGCCAGGGAAGCCGTCTCTGCTAAATTGCCGGCGCCACGGCTCATCTCGCGACTTGTGGCAAAAGACTTTGGAGTTCAAAGGAGCCCGTGTAGATTACGTCAGGGGAGCGGCCTATGCTAAATTGCCGGGGCCACGGCTCATCTCGCGACTCGTGGCAAAAGACTTTGGAGTTCAAAGGAGCCCGTGTACTTAGTTTGCGTCAGGAGAGCGGCCTATGCTAAATTGCTGGGGCTACGGCTCATCACGCGACTTGTGGCAAAAGACTTTGAAGTTCAAGGGAGCCCGTGCAGTTTACGCCAGGGAAGCTGTCTCTGCTAAATTGCCGGGGCCACGGTTCATCGCGCGACTTGTGGCAAAAGACTTTGGAGTTCAAGAGAGCCCGTGTAGATTACGTCAGGGGAGCGGCCTATGCTAAATTGCCGGCGCCACGGCACATCTCGCGACTTGTGACAAAAGACTTTGGAGTTCAAGGGAGCGCGTGTAGTTTACGTCAGGGGAGCGGCCTATGCTAAATTGCCGGGGCCACGCTTGATCGCGCGACTTGTGGCAAACGACTTTGGAGTTCAAGGGAGCCCGTGCAGTTTACGCCAGGGAAGCCGTCTCTGCTAAATTACCGGGGCCACGGTTCATCTCGCGACTTGTGGCAAACGACTTTGGAGTTCAAGGGAGCCCGTGCAGTTTACGCCAGGGGAGCGGCCTATGCTAAATTGCCGGGGCCACGGCTCATCTCGCGACTCGTGGCAAAAGACTTTGGAGTTCAAGCGAGCCCGTGCAGTTTACGCCAGGGAAGCTGTCTCTGCTAAATTGCCGGGGCCACGGTTGATCGCGCGACTTGTGGCAAAAGACTTTGGAGTTCAAGGGAGCCCGTGTAGTTTACGTCAGGAGAGCGGCCTATGCTAAATTGCCGGGGCCACGGCTCATCTCGCGACTCGTGACAAAAGACTTTGGAGTTCAAAGGAGCCCGTGTAGTTTACGTCAGGAGAGCGGCCTATGCTAAATTGCTGGGGCTACGGCTCATCACGCGACTTGTGGCAAAAGACTTTGAAGTTCAAGGGAGCCCGCGCAGTTTATGCCAGGGAAGCTGTCTCTGCTAAATTGCCGGGGCCACGGTTGATCGTGCGACTTGTGGCAAAAGACTTTGGAGTTCAAGGGAGCGCGTGTAGTTTACGCCAGGGAAGCCGTCTCTGCTAAATTACCGGGGCCACGGTTCATCTCGCGACTTGTGGCAAACGACTTTG
>JAWWMK010017586.1:0-19764 GCA_035047105.1 Galeopsomyia nigrocyanea | reverse complement strand
CGCGGTGCGTTAGTTCTCACTCACTCGCACTCTCTCGTACGCTCTCGCTCGAGAAGGCTTACTGAATCCGGCCCCTGACAGCGACACCGATTTTTGTCCGTTGCGCGTCGGCCTCAAGGATTATTTTTTATTGAAAAAACACTTGCACCACGGAAAGTTTAATGGAGTGTCTATAGAGATGCGTTAAGTAAATTTGTTTATAGATAATTTTTTTCAAGATCAGAGAGTCATCCAACGGGTGTACGCTAACAAGGAGCAAGAGGTTTTATGCTGAAATAGCCAAGTTGCTGAACAAAGAATTGACGATCAGCTGCGATCAGCAATGGCCGGAATTAAAGGTTAATTTTTGTCAATTGTTTAATCCCACTTTTCGCAAGTGTTCGCAAATTAGATTGTCGAATTTCGGGCGAATCATGTCGTTATGCCGTGATTCGAGGTAGATTCTTTTTGCTGTATGAGTCATCCTTTGCGTGAGAGAGACGAGGGTTTTTCATGATTCGCTTGGGAACGTGTAAACACAATGACGCTCGAAAGATTATTTACCCGCCTCGTAATAGTTGAGGATTGTTGGCCTATTTGCATAAATCTTATAATGACTTCTCTAACCTTCTAATTGATAATTATGCTATGCTTTTGAACGGAAATCGAATGAAACAATTGCAAAACGTGTGGTTGTTACTACTACATAAATTTTTATGAAAATGAATTAATATTTGCAAGCACTTTACATATTTTTCTATTTTTCTTCATTTACATAACTTATAATTGATACACAATTTTTTTCTGTTCTATGCTGCTGATTCTGGCTGATTACAACGTACAGCGTGAGTATTTGCATCAAAACCTGATTACTAATCGTAAAGGAAAAATAATTTTAATTAATTCTTTTAAATTTCATTTCTAGGCTAGTCACTTTAGCTTTCGCTGGTTCGATTGGCATGACATTTGTCATTTTGGGTTGTGCACTGCCAACTTACAAGTAAGTCTATTTATCAAAGGAATATTGATATGACTTATATCTCAAAGATAATCATCTACATTGTAAATAATTTGCAGAGTCTGGTGGCCATTTTTTGTAGTATTATTTTACATCCTATCACCAATCCCAACACTCATCGCAAGACGTTACTCAGAAGATGGTGGCTCAAGTAATCCTTACACGGAATTGGCGATATTCCTTACCATGGGTCTTGTAGTCTCGTCCTTTGCTCTTCCTATTGTTTTAGCAAGATGTTCAACAGTGAGTTCGAATAATTATGGGAAAAATGCTGAATTAAAATTTCATGTGTTTCAATATTTTATTTTGATTTTTAGATTTTCTGGGGAGCATGCTACTTGACATTAGCAGGCAACGTTGTGGTATACTTGACTATCATTGGGTTCTTCATAGCTTTTGATCACGAGGACTCAGATTACAGCATGTGGTGATGTGTTTCAGACGCGTACTTATTTGTTATGGTAAGATATTTTTATTACCATTCTGCAATGATCAAATCTTGAATATTGTTTATTCATAAAAATTTTGTTATATTTCAGGATCATTGAAAAATGAATGTTCAAAGTATTGATTGACTGACGGCTACGCTTTCTATTACGAGTACATATAAACCATTATCTACTGCTATGTGTATAGATAAAACTGCTGCAACTATATATATATATATATTATTCTTCTGGGATAATTTCTCAGATGTAATCGTATCGATACATCATTTATATATAAATCGTTTGTACCATATTTGTACACTACTGGCTATATACTGTCAATTGTTTGATTGTCTTATAATTGTTTTTTTTTTCACATTTATTGAAAGTTTTTGATTGATTCAATTCAAAAACGACTGAAATCAAGCATAAAAAGACTTTCTTGGTCAATAATTCCATTTTTTGAAAGAAAAATACCATGTTGGTAAATTTTATACCTATTAACAAGCTGATCTACGATTGTTTTGTATTACTATATCAATTAATTACATCAAGATTATTGCAAGATATTCAATAATTAATAATTGTATAAATGCATCAAGTAATCATTGTGAGTATTGATATTAAAAAAAAAAATCGAACCACTAATAATACAAATAAAAAAGTGATTGAAACATAAAAATTTTCATTAAGTTCATATGCGATGTTATGTAAGGGCAATAAATTAACTTTATTATAATTCAAAATATTTTTTCTTTATTTATTCCTTAAACATTTCATGAGTAGTTCTGTTGCATTCTACTTGAAAATCGCGCCAAAAAGTCTGACCAATCAGCTGCATTAATTTAATCAATTAACGAGTAATAACGTCGGTGATTGGTCGATTTTCGTTCGACCTAGCTTAAACTTAGGTTACCCTGTACACAAACACAACCTTGATTGAGCTGAGTGTGTCGTGACCGGTTTTTGATGTTAACGTTTTTAGTGTTGTTGCTTGAAAATATGTGAAAACAGTGTAAAATAATACATTAAATTAAGTTAGGATACATTTACCTTCGTTTCCGTAATTGATACAAGCACAAGATGGAATCTGTTGATACCTTTATGGATGTTTTCCAAAGATCCTGGAAGGAAGGAGACAATGATTCATTAGTCACAATCTTGAAAAATGGGAATAATTATTTCAAAAATGTGCCACAAAATGAAGGAGGTAAGATTATTCCAACTGTTCAATATACAAAAACTTCTATTTTCTGAAACTTGAGTGAAATGTTATTACAGAAAGAGCTTTGGAAATCATATTTGAAAAGGAAAGGGGACTCTTGAAGTTCATCCAATCTAAATTGCAAAGCAACAATTTATCACAATTCAATGGGTCTGTTAAAGAGGCTTTCACCATAATGCAATGGATTATGGAATTCTTCAAGAATGATTATGAACCTTACATCGACCAAACAAGGGTAAATTTAATTAGTTTTCTAATGTGTTGATACATCTACTCAATAATTAATGATTTGATTAATTATTTTAGGATCTATGTTTTATGTGCATCAAATCTAAGAGCTGGTTTTATCTTCGAAAAACAGGAGGTGAAACTATGAAAAAATTGATAGAGCTATTTCCGAATCATGATATGGCTTTAAATCAGGTTGTCCGTCATTACATTCAATTTTATCCAGAACGTTACAGTGTGAAAGGTATTTTTGCATTATTTTGAATAATTATGTTAGATTTTATCATTGACTAATATCTTTCATATTTACAGATGGATGTGTTTTTTATATTGCACTTGGAGCAATTGCTAAATATTGTCCTATGGCTATGAGCACTTCAGCTGATTCTATTTACATGCAAATACTCAGAGATTTGAAAAGTCAGGTAATGATAAATTATAACACTCTAACTTTCATAAAAAATTCAATGCACTTAATAAATTTCAGTTCAAAGAAAAGAGTGAAAAGCAACCAGAAGAGCTGAAAATTTATTTGGATTGCTTATCAAACATGCTTGTGAATTATGTGCCATTTGAAGGTAGTGAGAAGCAAGAAGCATATTTTAAAAAGCTCTATTATTACATCTCAGAGCTTTGCAGGCCCATGCAAGCTCAGAAAACTCTTAGAGTTGTAGCACTTTCTATTTTCAGTAGTCAGATGAAATATTTTTCTTCGTTCATTACAAAAGATTACCTAGTGTGGCATAAATTATTGAATAATATATTTGAAGAGGCTGATAATTACACATCTTACGGTGCTGTGAGAACTTTCTATAAAACGATCGGCGAGAATATGTTAGAAGGGAACGGAAACAATATATTTTCAGTGAGTTTGGAAAGTTTGCAGTCTAGTAACATTTTTTTCATAACATTATATTATTTTTAGTATTTCAAAACTAATTTCATTACGACTTTTGGATCTAAAAGCTTATCGCGTAAGCAAAAGCGTTTGATTATTTATGGCTTGGGAGAGCTTGCGGCGGCTTACGCTAAATATTTACCTGGTGAAATGTGCGAAATATTTCAAATGTTAGCTGTCAGAGCACTACCCTTCCACGAAAAGTAAGAGTGCAATATTATTCTAAAAACTCTTTTGAAAACCTTCTGTAATATAACCTTGTCTTGTTTAGGGAAGAGGTAGACGAAGGTTTTGAAGCTATAACAGATTTCTTACAAGCTTTGTCGCAATTTTTGATTCACATGCCAGGAGTTACAATGTATCAACTGAATATCGTGATCGAGCTCAGCATATGCTTGGCCAAGAAGTTTCCTCAGTACAAAGGTACATTTCAAGTGTATTCTACAAAGGTATTGAAAATCATTTTCGGCAATATCAGTCAATTGGATAGAAACTTGCAGTCCGAGTACTTCACGTCTTTCTGTAGGTACTTTCGTTTCTCATTAGATAGCCATTCACATTCTAAAATAATTTTTTTTTTAATTCACTCTAGTCCGCGAAGGCATACTGTGGTCTTGCTCTCACGCTCTCTCGATCGACGTGGAGCTTCAGCAAGAAATAGAGCCGAACGAAGAAAATCTGTGCTACAAAAATTATCTACCACTTTGGCAGGCACTTTTCCAAGGCGAAGATCCACTGTTCCTTCAGATATTCGATTACTTCGTACGAACTCTCACGACATTCATAGACAAATTAAATTTGAGCTTGATAGCCGAAGAGAACGAGTGTTTCTCCAACCCTTTGCTTTCTATGAAAGCCGTGAACGAAACTGATTATCGATTTTTCATCAACCTCACCGATTTGTACTCTGACATTTTCGACAGCACGGACAGTGTCTTATTTCAGAATTGGATAGACAGACTTTTCATCTACTTCATCAAATCTTCGTATGCTCATCCGCTGGTTTCCGGATTCTACAAATTCATCGAAGTTCTGTTCAAGAAAACCGACGTATTCTCCGAGTACGAGGAAACCTTCAGCCGATCAACTCGCGATTTGATTAGTCAATATTTAGCCGATGCTGTCACTCTGATTCCAACTTACTCTGGCGAACTGCAATTGAGCTGCATCAATTTTATCTTCAGTATTCCATCTTTCTTCGTCTCGGATTTAACCGACAAACTGATCGCAGCTTTCAAGATTGCATTCCACATTGGATTGACTAATCTTTCTCTAGCGTTCAATGCTTTGGAAACTTTAGAAAACTGGTCGAGAAGCTCAGACATAAAATTCTCCAACGAGTTCTATATACAAATCGTGTGCTTTTTAGAACCGTATCTGTCCAGTGAAGAAAGTTCCGTAGACATGTTCGAAGGTGGAAGAAAGAAGCAGAAGAACTCTAAGAACGTCATCATGCACGTCGACGACAATCTCGAAGTTCTTCAGAAAAAAATCCTTCTGTTCTATGGTTCCCTCGATTCCACCATTCTCTTCGACTTCATTCATCAAAGAACAACCTTCACCAACGCAACGTGGAACAAAAAAGATCTTTTACAGTGCGAGCTTCTCTACTCCGACTGTCGCTTGGAGATTCACTACGACAAATTCATCTTGAGAATCGTCGATCTGACTAAAAGCGGCGATCGTCAAACGAAACTTTCAGCCTGTGAATTTTTACACTCCATGATCACCATCATCCTTGGTAAGAAACTAATGGATCAGTGTTTCAACAAGAATCTCTGCCGTACGATTCTTTCTCTTGGATGCGATCCTGACGACGTTATACGAAATTTGTATCATCCTTTGGTCATTCAACTGACTCACTTCTTGAGCTCTCAGTTGATGAGAGAATCGCGAGTACCTCAGGATTTCTTAGACTGCTTGTTCGAGGGATTTTACGAAGAATTCAATCCGTCGTTGAAAGACTACTGTGGGATTTATTTGAAGGAGTTTACCCAGTGGTCGATTAAACAATCGCCCGAAAATAATCTCAACGACGTACCGAATATCAGAAGCGTTCTCCTCAGGATTATTAATTTAGCTTCCTACCCTTCCGATAAGAATCAACGAGCTGCTGCCGTTGCTTTCAATTACATACACTCGACTTTATCTAGAGAACACAACGACGTTATAAATACTTACTGGCTGGAATTTTTATACGTGTTCGTCAAGAGCATGGAACATTCGTGTAGCATTGAAATTATCACTGCTGTTGATCATATCGAGTCGGATATCAAATTGAAAGCGAATGTGTTTTTAGCGAAAAGTCCTTCCAGAAGAAAACCTGTACACTTCGTGAAAGAAACATTGATAGGAGCACTTATTTGGCTGTTCGACGAATGCGGTTCGTTGAACGTTAAATGCAGATCGAGGCACATGACGCTATTTGAAAATTTCTTTATGCTGGTTACGGATCGAAGTAGGCTTCAAGATATACTTATGAAGAAAGTTGATAAGATTGCTTTGATGGATTTGAGGGAAGATGTTACGATTGAGAATGCCAATGTGTTTTTGAGGAGCTTGGATTTTTATGCTTGGGTGTTGCAGAAAAAAATCGTTTCGAGTCAAGCGTTGTTTGCAGATGAGAATGGTTCGCGCTTATTTTCACAGTGCTTTTCTAATTTCCTTGCTAAGATTGTCACTGAAGATGCAGAGAGTTTGGATGACGTCAAACTTTTTGACTTGTTTGGTGAGATAAGTTTAAAGATTTTAGAATATGCAGTCGTCGTTTCACAAATTAACGTAAGATTATATTTATTTTTTGTATACAATATTATTGGACAACTTTTAATATTTTACATTTTTTTAGGATCACAAATCAATGGATTCCATATGGCACAACAAAGATTTCTATTCATTGCTATCTCGCTGTATTTTGAATCCTAGTGCAATAGGATTGACAACTAAAAAGGTGGCATTAACTGAAAAGTTACCTGATCACCTCCATACGATGTTAACTTCGATGATTAATAATCCTCAAAGACAGAATTGTAAAGAGATAATTTTGAACGATGTGAGGTCAAATTTATCTCAGTTCACTGACTTTCAAGACTTAATAATTGGTCTGTATAAAGATACACACACCCTGCGAGATTTCGTGCAGGGATTAATCACATTAAAGAAGTGCAAGTTCATTGATTTTGACGAAGAGGTACTTTTTCATTTTTTTAAATTGCTGAATAAATAATTCATTTAAAAAATATATGATTTTAGGTGAATTTCGATAATACGTGGATCGAAAAAAAATTGAAAGAACTTTTCGGCTTATTAAAAGTCGAGATGATGAACGAAGACACTTGCAAAAAGCTCGACGACAACGTCAAGAATTACCTCGAAATCTTACTCAATTTTCTACTTTTCGATTGTCAGGTACGTAAAAAAAATCTTCGTCTATTTACTCAAACATCCAATTAGCAATCGTAAATTTTTCCAGAACCAGATATTAAAAACACTCATCACTTTACTAATGAACGACGATCCTTTATTACGTCCAAACGGCTCGATCATCCCACACGGAGAATATTTCTTGGAAACCTTCAAAACACCATTATTACACTGTCTCATCGCAAACCCAGTTGAAACATTGAAAATCATCGACGAATTTCTCATCACATCACCAAATAAATCATTCCTCCTAATCGAAGAGCTTCTCCGTTACGCCAAGTCACGCGAGGATGAAAGTTTGTTCGACGATATAATCCAACGTTTCGACAAGCTCAAACGACAGATCAACAATTTGCCAGGTAGACAAGAGAAATTTTTGAGTATCTACCGTATCGCCGTGACTTTGAAAAAGAAGCCAGTCGCCGCAGTGAAAGACAGTCTATTATACTGGTGGATACTCGAGCAACTATCATCAGCAACCGAGTTAGAAAAAAAGAACACGATTTTACGAAACTTTCTTGTATGCTTAGTCGACGAATCTACCGTGAATCCAGAAATATCCATGATCTTCCGTCACCTTCGTCATCACAGTTCAGAAGAATACGTTCGGAAATGCATTGCCGACAACTCTTTCAGATTCCAAGCAGCCACGTGTCTTCAGATCCTCTTGAAATCACTCATCGCAACGAAAAGTCTGACGGTCTACGAAGCTTTGTTAAAATTCTCCGCTGGAATTCTTAAAATTATCTTCAAGGGCAACACTCGTGACTCTCTGACACCCTATTTTTCAAGCATCACCGATATCACCGCTTCGAAATCCCTCCAACTCGCTTATAAAATCTTCATGGATCTGTCGTCAGCCGAAGATCGTTTGGACGTTCTCCATCATTTCTTGCTACCTTCGATCGAGTGTTCCAACTTCTCCGTAGTCAACTCGTTCTACACTGAAACTCACGCAGATATGGCGACTATCATCTCAACCAACGTCGTCTACGACAATTCCAACGACACTCTCAAACTGTCGACCTCGAAACTTGGCAGCTTCAAAATCTTCGAGACACTGTTCGCTCGTTTCGACCTACCGATTCTAAAAGTCAACGACAAAGCAATCAATCAACTGGTCGTTCAACAATCGCTCGAAATTCGTCTTGTATCGTCAGCAGATCGTCTTCTTCACTGCGCCGCACTCAACTGTTGCATCGCCTTGGTGAGCTTGAAAGACGAGCAGAAGTATTACAAGTTCGTGTTCCTCGAGGATCGACGTAAGGATCAATTGCTGTGGGAGAGAATCGTCGACTGCGATCGAAAATACAGCTTCACGGAAGATTCGTCGAGTATCCGCAAAGAGCGCAAGAAATTGTTAAACATTCGTCGTAAAGTTCAACCGATGCCTCAGGAGTATCCGCGCAAACTCGAATTAACGTCGTTGACATTACTCGAGAACGTTCACGCTTACGATCTCAACGACACGCGTTTGCTCGCGCAACCCAAGACCGATGGATTGTTGGGATTGAGTTTCGAGAACGACGAGTTGAACGATCACGAATGTATGCCAATGCTGGTTGGCTTGTTGGTACACATGTTCGACAACGCCATCGCGACGACGTCGAAGACCGACGAGTTGCCGGATTTCCTGAAGATGTTTAGAAATGGTTTTGGCACGCAGAAGGACAACGCAAGACTGTTTCTCTTGAGGATCTTGAGCAACGTCAAGCAAGCATTTATACCGTTCATGTCGCACTTTTTCCTCGCTGTGGTTTCAACTCTGTCGAGCTATTTAGCTTGCCACGCGTTGAATTACATCATACGAGATACACTACTCATCCTCATCGAATCGAAAGTTCAACCGAAGTCAGATCAAGAGAAATTGGTAGCAAATAGATTGTTACAACGACTCATCGAACGCGCACCAGAAGAGCAAGACGTTCTCACGCGTTACAACATCAATCTTCTCGAATCTCTGTGGACAAACTGGTGTGAAGATGTAACATGGCCAGGTGAAGCTAATATCAAATCACCCATCGCTGCGAGGATCTCACTCGTCGTTTTGAGAAGTCAAGCTGCAGCTACTTTCGCTCGCACAAATGAAGCTAAAACACTACGCGATTTAGTAATCGAAAGTTTAGAACAAACCAATACGCAAAAGAGCGAAGCAAATATAATCGCTGGATTCGAGACACTTGGTTGGCTACTCAAACTCAAGGTCGCCGATGAATCGCTGATCGACAAACTCGACGTGCTGCTCATCAAGATGAAAAGCAAGAACGTCGACCGTACTGCCAAGTGCGTCTGTGCGTTGTATCGTGGTTGGAATTCCGAGGAAGGTTGCAAAGGCATGTTCGGCATTACGAATAGGCTGGGTAGATTGAGCGAGTCGGTGAAGCCACAGTGTATAGAATTGTTCACGAGTAGATTGGAGAAACTCGATCCGAGTGTATTAACTGCAGAATTGTCTTTGATGAATCTAAAACCTTTGCTGTTGAATCATGCTTTGAGTTGTGAGGGACAGATACTGACTTTACTGGAGAAACTCGCACCACTATTACCGGAAAATGAATTGAAAGCATACACGGATATAGTTTCAAACCCCTATTACAGCGAGCCACAATGTTGTCTGTTAGAAAACAGAAGAAAAGCCTATCGATTCCTCGGCGCTGCCAATTGTTTGAAATCACTCATCCGTGCTTTAGCGCACGAACCTTCGGATGAGCTACGTCGCGAGTTGTTAGATTTCTGGACGAGCAAATTACCCGAAGGTTGTCAAGATCGTTTGGTCGAGCTGCTCAAGTTGTACGAGCCGAACGCGAGTTTCTCGAGATTCCTGTGTCTTCTGATGCTGGAATTGACGAAGAAAGCGCCGGACAACAAACGAACGATGTTCCGTCCGCTCAACAACGAGGTTGTCTTCCGCGAATACGAGCTTCTTGTACCCTGGAGACGAAGAAATCTCGCGTCTTGTGCTCCACTGTTCCTACCTTCGTTAGCATCTGCGAGTCAGATGTTGCAACACAAGCAAATAGCTTCGTCGTGCAACTCGCAATTCAGTCAAGGCGCTTACTGGCAACCACTCGTGTCTTACACGAATACACCGACGTTGCCCGAACCGTCGAGGAATAACTTGTCGAGGCGAACGTTCACCGAGAGATTAAGTCAATACGGTTATCACGACAAATTGAGGCTGGAAGCTAAGAGGAAAGTTCGAATGAGAAGGACGTACAGAATCGGCGAATTACCGGATATCGAGATGACACAGGAGAGCTTCGTCGATGGATTACAGCAGATCGTCATCAAAGATGCACAGTGTTGCCGACAGATGACCATCGGTATACTGGAAAGATTGATCGAGAGAGCGAGAGACGATGAGAACGAAACGAGAAAGAATCAATTATTGAATGTGGTAACGAGTGTGATCGAAAAAGCTTGCGACGAATTCGCACCGATACTGTTGGAAGCAGTTTTACACTGTAAGGAACTGTTGAAGAAAGTTGACGTAACCGTAGCTGCGAGAGTTTGTCACACTCTGGGTCACCATTCGCTCGCTACACTTCTGTTAGAGCAACGATTGATTTTCAAAGAAGACACCGACCAAGAAGAATTTTCAAGACCGTCGAAACTACCACGTCTGCAAGACGAGAGCAGCGACGACCGCGAAACTTGGGCGGAATTAGCGAATCTCTATCGAGCGATCGAGTCGAGCGACGTTGTAAGTGGAATCTTCAGTCGTCCAGGTGTATTCTCCGCCGAGCTTCGTCAAGCTGCTTTAGCTCACGCGGCTGCCGAGTGGTCGGAAGCTAAAAAAGCTTACGAGCTTGCGTTCGACGAAGGACCTTCTTCGGAAAAACAGTATTGTTTCGAAGGCACGCTGGAGTGTCTCGCACAGTTGGGTTCTTGGAACGTGGTCACGAAGAAATTGGAGGACGTCGATGTACGAAAGCACAGTAGGAAAGAATATTTGTTACCGAGGATGATAGAGTCGCAGCTACATCAGGCACTCGACGAGCTTACGGGTAACATAGAAGTTTCGAATCGTGAGTTCATTAAGAATCTTCACACCTGGTTAGGTGACTCGAGAATCGATTTTCCCGAGCAGATGTGTGTTTTCTATCTGTGTGGCAAGGATTCGCAGAGTTCAGCTAGGCACGAGCTTAAACGCGCTGTTGATCGATTGAGAAATCGATGGGTGAAGCTCGACGAGAAGAAACCCGTGGAGTTGAGAGCTGTTTATAATATTTATGCTTATGCTCAGTTGTTGAAGAGCCGGGATATCGAGGATGCCGCGAAAGAGTTGATGAGAGAATGGGAAGCGAACGGACCAAAACTAGGGCAGGATTTGATGAGCTGGAATAAACTTGTGGGGTACAGATTGACTTTCGCTCATCTGTTGCACGAGAAAATTCAGAACGATGATTCGCAATCTAGGTGAGTTTTTTTTAAATATATTCCTCTGATGAATTTGAACAGCATAATTAATGCAAAAAAAAAATTGTTACAGTTTATTGAACGATCTGGTGGCAGCAGGTGTATCCCAGCGGACGAAGATCGGGAACATGGCAATTTCCTTACGCAACAACGTCGTCGCGAAGAAACATACTATCGGCGCCGAGCGTATTCTCGAAAATCTTTCCAAAACCGACTATCCAAAGTTACACGAAGACTTTTTATTCGCCGCGTCGAGATACAAACTCGTATGCGCGCAAGTCGAGACGAAACCACAAAAGAAATTAAAATACTACGTCGGTGCTTGGAAGATTGCTGATGATCTATCGTGTCAAGCTCGAGCGAGACTCGACGTCAAACACCACATATTTGATGTGACGGATGAATTGAGATCTGCCATGAAGGAGAATTTCGATTTCGCGCAGACACTCGCGATCGACGAGTTCGTCGTGGAAAAATTGAGGCTAGAAAAGAAGGAAGATTTGTACGAAGCTTTAAGAAAGTATTCTTACAAGACTTTGAAGAGAGCTTGCAAGACAGGCGAAAGCTTTGCTAAGTTTGGTAAATACTGTTATGATCTACTTCGTCACGAACCATCCGTAATCGAAGATTTCATCTCGGCTATACTGACCGGTATGAGTCTTGGATCGTTGCAAGCTACGCAGTACTTTTCGTGTCTGTTGAAATATCAGTTTTATCGCGATAATGAGAGTACGACTAGGCTGTTCGAGAGTAAATGCGAGATTGTACCGAGTTGGCTGTTCCTTTCGTGGCAAGCGCAGATTATGTCGTATTTGAACAAACCGCTTGGAGAATTGTTGGTGCCAATAATTACGAGACTCGCAAGAGAGTATCCCAAAGCGATTTTGTACAATTTCAAGCAGAGTTACGAGAGTTTTCCAGAGTTGAAAGAAAAACCCAATGTAAGGTGTATTTACGAAGAGTTGTTTGCAGATGGAAAAATGGAAAAGTTTTTCGAGGCTATGCATAGAGTTTGTCAGCCAGAGCTTTATTTTAGGCATTACTTGCTCAAGGTTGGTTGATTGTATTTGAATATTTTTATTTGTAATTTATTTGGTTGTTTTTTTTCTAGATATTCGAAGAATCTAAAGATCATACAACTGGTCTCGATTCTGTACTCAGTAATCAAGATACTACCCTACAAGGTTCTCTCTACAAAGTACTGGAAAAACTTCGACTTCGAATAGAAAAAATGAAAACTCTCGACTACGAAACCGCAAAGAAACTCGCCGAGGATATCTGCTGCGAACTCTACGAATCTATGAAGCACCGTCTTGACAAAGCGAAACTTCACTCAATCCAACTCAAAGATTACAGTCCTTACCTGTCCAGTTTCTCCAGCGACGATTTCGAGATTGAAATTCCCGGCCAGTACGTCGATGGTAAAAAGCCATTACCTCAATATCACGTAACAATATCGAGATTCGATCGATTCGTTCGCGTGATGGAATCCAAGTGGAATCCAATTAGAATCAATCTGATCGGCAACGACGCTAAAAGTTACGGTTATTTAGTGAAGTTCGGCGAAGATCTGAGACAGGATCAGAGATTACAGCAGATATTCAGACTAACGAATAAGACACTCGAGGAGAATGTAAAATGTCGTCAGAGATATTTGTCGGTGAACACTTATCACGTAGTGCCATTGTCGACAATGTTAGGTCTAATCGAGTGGGTCGACGAGACGAGATCGTTGAAGGAATTCGTCGAGTTTTCCATGCCAGGAAAGACAGTGATCGAGAAAGTCGCAGGGATGTATCAAAGTTGGATAGAACTTGCAAAACGACCTGGACGACAAAGTTACAAAGAAGCTTTACTAAAGTACAGTTCGAAGGACGTCGTCGCGAAAATGAAAGAGTTGATCGGTTACATCGATTGGGATTGTTTACGACGAAGCTTCTTGAACATCAGCACGAGCTTGCAATGTTTCATCACTTTGCGGCACAACTTCGTCACGAGTTACGCGACTATGTGTCTCGTTAACTGGCTTACCGGCGTTGGAGATAGACATCTGGAGAATATCCTCGTGAAAGTGAAGACTGGCAAGTGTTTCGGTATCGACTTTGGTGCTGCTTTTGGCGCTGGAGTCGATCAATCCGTGCCGGAATTGGTTCCGTTTAGATTGACTCCGCAGATCTTGGGATTGTTCCAGCCATTCGATGAACAAGCTTTGTTTGGAATTACAATGACTCACGTGCTGAGTGCTTTGAGGGAGGAAAGAGCACCGATTTTAGCCTTTTTGGATACGTTTGTACATGAGCCTATTGATTGGAGCAAGTATACGAAGAAGAAATTGAAAGAGAATGCTGAGGAGGGAAGAGGTTGGTACTTTTTATTTGTTGTATAGATTTTGGATGTGATATGGTAATTTTTATTATTACAGATGTAAAGTGGATGCCGAAGAAACGTATTGCCGTGATTGAACACAAGCTGAACGGAGTTAAACCTTCGAAAATTATGATTGAAGAATTAGCTAATATGCATGACGACGGGGATGAAGAGAGCGAGTATTTTTCAAAGTACGAAGCTATCGTTAACGGGGATGATTGTCAAAAAATTAGCATTAGGTCGAGTATGAAAAACGATCAGATTCTCACGCCTAAAGAACAGGTACGATTGAATTTAAAATACAAATTCGTTTTTTTATTGAATTTTTTAATTATTTTTCTTGGCTTATAGGTGCAATGTTTATTGGATCAAGCAACGGACTTGAATCTACTTGGGCGAATGTGGGTCGGATGGATGCCATTCGTGTAACGTCAGTTTATTTTATGTACCATTTTACCACAAGTATTTTATAATTTTCAATTTGAAATACCAACGTCAAACGTTACGTTGATTGATAAATGTATGATAACAAAATTTTTATACAATAAAAATTTATACGCTTTTCCAATTAAATTATGCGTTTCAAATATCCCGCCACCACGACCATAGCGCCGCCACGTCGTCATGCGAAAAATCAGGCGAGCTGGCTGACAAAACCAAATGTAACAATTAACGAGCTGTCAATTGTCATTATTATTTATTTTTCTTATTTATTTATTTGAAGATTGAGTTTTTAATTTTGTACAGTGCAAAAGTAACAATGCTCGAACAGAGAAATCCGTAAGTTGACTTGAAAATGTTGAAAAATGGTTTCAATTTTGGAGTAATGGTTTATAGTGGTTACTCATTGTCCTTAAGTGATTTTTAATTAACAAGCCATTTGCGTTTCCAGGCAGGGATTACTGACTTACTTTGTGGTTTATTTGTAAAAGTCGACGTATTTTTTATAAGCCATGTAGATAGTAGTTGCCGATAACGACCTTAATTGACAGATATGCCTTTATCCTAGAACAGTAAGAAAAAATTTTCAGCTCAAGCTTATCAAGTTGTTGATAAAAAAAATTGCAATGCCAAGCTCAAAGTTGGCTAATAGAGGAACTGTCGATTCCTCCAAAGAAATTGTGGAGTTAAATAACGGTAAAGTACTTCAGCTGTAGTTATTTATTTATTTTTTTTCAATTCTTGGTAGAACAAAGAAATTCACTATTTTTATATTTTTTTTCAGTATTTCCATCCAATGATCAGAATAGCAAATTGAATGCAACTAGTGACGATTACTCCATAGACTTGAACAGAGTTGATAAACTTGACAACAATGTGCAATACGAGCAAAGTTCATTGAACAAAGGAAAAGGTGAGTCGTTGATTCACACATAACTGCTCAATTTTTTTTCCCATCAATTCACTGAAATTGTACTTTTAGAAACAGACAATGAGGACTTTGAGAGTGAGACAGCTAATTTAATTTATTCCTACACAACGCTAAGGTTACCTAAAAAATCTCCAGAAGAAATGGAAGAGCAAGTAGAAACCATTGCCAGCCATATAGAGCGTAAGGGCAAGCTCATGCAAGATGATCCAGTGTCGGAAGCTATGCGATTAGATTTAATAAGAAACATGCCGCAAGGCTTGACTTTGAAGAGATCTGTTAAAGCTAAGGTAACGCTATCCGTCAGTCAGAAATCTAAGAAAAAACCAATTGGATTTTGGAAGAAGTTACAGTACAGATGGAGTATGTCGCTGTCAAAGGTAAAGCAAGAATATTAGTAAAAATGCAGATTTGGTTTTAATATGTGAATTTTCGCATACTTTCAGACAAAATTAGCTTTTCACCATATTGGATCTGAATTAGAACTCTGGTATCACCCTATGAAAATAATCGAGGGACACTTTGGCAGTGGAATTGCAACTTACTTTAAATTTCTAAGATATTTATTCATCATCAATACATTCAGTTGTATTATCAGTATTTTATTCATTACTGTGCCACAGACAGTAATTCAATCTCACGAGAACAACACTTTTAGCTCATGGGACTTATTGTTAGGAAACGTAAGAGATTGGTGACAAAAGTGATTTTTCAAATCAATGTTAATTTTTTTCTTTTCATGTATTTTAATTTGCGAATTTTGCAGGGCTTTTTTACCAACAGTATTTTGTATTATGGTTTTTACGCTAATCACACCCTAATAGTTGACTCAAATATGACTTATGACATACCCTCAGCTTACTTTTCCACATTTGCTTTCTGTTATATCTTCGTCTTTATTTTATTGTTTTTTAAGTGAGTGTTGCTTTGTATCTCCTATAAATTACTTTATTCACGCTTAACGCTTTATATTGAAACAATTTTTTTTTAATTGTAGAGTTGCAAGATCATACAGGAAATGCTACATCGAGACGTCGGGCGGTGCGTACAATCGTTACGCCAAGAAAATATTTTGCAGCTGGGACTGGGGAATCTCGTCGTACAAGGCAGCTAATTTACGCTCAGCCTCGCTCTATCGCGAACTGGAAGAATTGTTATGGGAGTCGAAGAACTTGTACGTGCCATCAACTTGGTCAACGAAAATCTGGACGTTCCTCATACGTATCGCCATGACGTCGCTCATGATTACAATTATCTGCGGGACTGGTATTCTTTTGTGGTTGCTGCTCAACGAACACTATCACGATCAACACGACGTTATATCTGTATTGACTGTGCCTTTAGTTATGACTGCGATTGTTAATTTCATCCCTCCAATTTTATCTTGGGCAGTAAGTTGCATAAACGTTATATTCCTCAAGTCTAATCCTCAATATTTTTATAACATTTTTTTTTCAATTTTCAGGTAAAATACGAAAAGTACTCTAAAGACCGCACAGCAATGTACATAACTCTGATCCGCGTGTATCTAATAGCTGCAACAGCAGTAGCCACTCTATTCACCTTCTGGCTGACGCGTGGAATCCAATCGGAATGCTGGCCAACCCGATTATCCCAAGAAATCTATCGTCTCATCCTCATCGATCTATTCGTCTCTATATTCGGTTCGTTCGTCATTCAAGGTTTACGCGCAACTCCCTGCATCAAACGAAAATTAGGTGCACCGACCTTCGACATCGCCAGGAATACTCTGAATCTCGTGTACAATCAGAGCTTATTCTGGCTGGTACACTACTTCAGTCCACCGATGTCGCTGATCATCCTGGCGAAGATGTTGTTGACGTTTTACGTGAAAAAACGCGAACTTTTGAGCTTTTGCGAGCCACCGTCGAAATTCTGGCGAGCTGCTCAGACGCAAACGCTCTCGTTGGCTATGGCTTTTCTTGGGATGATGAGTGCCGTTGTGGTGCATAGTTATGTGCTTATCTACGTGAATACCAGGAGTTGTGGACCTTTCTCTGGATGGGATTATATTTGGGAATTCGCTGTCGAGAGGATGTTGCATGTTAATAGGGATAGTCAGTTCTGGCATGTACTCGGGGAAATTTGTAATCCGGGAACTGGCATTGCTCTGATCTTTGCATTATGGTAATATTTTGTTTTTCAATTTTCGTGATTGCGATGATAGAAAAAAAAATCTGATATTGCATTTTTGAATTTTAGTTTGGCTGTGTACTATATGAGAGCTAAAGCTGAAGCTTCCAAGCAAATGGTGCGAATTCTACGCGAGATGCTTCTCTGGCAAGCTCGCGACAAGGAGTTTCTATTAAAAAGTTTCACCACTGCCTCTAACAAACGTAAGTTAACTATACGACGATATATTTCGGATAGAAAAAAAAACTTATTCTTACCTTCGCTTAACAGGGTTACCACGTCATCGCCGAGCTTCGAGACTGCTTGAAGAATTGCAAACCGAGTCGACAAGCCAACAGGAGTGCGTTCACGTTGACGAACCGTCGACCAGCTACTCCTGCTAGTATTATTAATTAAATGACTAAAAAGAAAAATAATAACAATGTGACTTTGAATAAGACTGTATGTCCGCAAACTGTGCCAAATGTTAGAAGATGAAAAAAAAAACGAAAACTGTTTTTTTTATATATATTTTATAAAATTGTATATGTATACCAATAAATCCATACACACCACGTGTAAATTCCACCTCTTGTTTATATACTCCACGCAACAATCGCGTCCTATCGTCATAGCAACGAGTCATCTACTTTGCCGGGATGGAGAGTAGTAGGTTATTTACACGCGACGTCGTAACCTGTATTATAATTTTTTTCAATTTCTTTTTCAAATATAAAATAAATTTGTGAGAGAAAAAAATGGAGCCGCAATGTTGGGGACCACAAGCTTTCAACCCCGATTGCATGGAATTCGCCGAGTTGCACAAAATCGAAACAGCGCAGAAGTATCGAGTTCCTTGTGGCATCAAACGAAAGTCAACCAAGTGGCGACTTTTCGGGGATGATGGTAAATTAATCTATCCACCGGCGGATATTATTAAAATACGAGATGATGAATTGAAGAGGATTAAGGAGCAGAGGGAGAGGGAGATGAAAGAAGTGCCGGAGAATATTATTTCATTAATGGATTTGAAAAAGAGGAAAACAAGAGATTTCAAGAAGAGGAGAAAAGTCAAGAGCAAGAGGGTGGAAAGTGAAAGCACCGAGGAGAAAGTAATTTTATTTTATCTACAATTCATATTTTATTTTATAAAATTAAAAACATCACGCTTTAACTTCGTAGATCTTACAAAGTCGCGAAGCCGAATTGCCAAGGAGCATCGAAGATCAACTGGAAGAAATTTGGAAATCGTGGAAAACCTATCAATCGAGCGAAACAGTCTTCGAGGAAGATTTAAAAATTGTCGAGGATTTCAAATCTCACTGTCAATTCTCCATCGAACCTTACGACAAACGCGTCACAACTCAAGTGGAGAAATTAATCTTCGAAAATCTCCGTCAACGTCTTGAGTAAATAAACACTCAATCAAAAAAAATCCTCGCGTAATTAAAAAAACCTTTTTTTTTTCAATTCCAGCTATCGCAGAAGACTTCGCCAACTCGAGCAAGAAGTAATCGACTCGTACGAGATGCACTTGCGTAACTTCGTAACCGACTACATGCTGTTGGAACCATCCCAGCGTCGTCTACTATACATCCACAAAATTCCAAACCTCGCATGGCCAACCTTCGTAATCCGCGCACCAGTACCATGGCATCAATCTAAAGTCACGTCGAGTCACATGATGGAGCACAATTTATTCATAACGAACGAGATCGTCCGAAGAATCCGCGACATTTGGAGTCAAAAGTATCATCACACTCGAATCCTCAATGTCGAAGATCTCGGCGAATTCCCCGTGCCGGCTTTGGAAATCACCAAGAGAGCGAAACAAATCTGCAAGGAATCGCGCGAGAAACTCGTGAAAGAATGGCTAGCCGAAGTCGCCGAATTATTCCTCGAGTTCAAAGACTCCTGGTCGAGTTTGTTCGATAAGCGTGCCGGTGCTTCGACCGGGATCGTCGAGAAATATTTCCGACACATCGATGGGATTTTGGCGCAACAGTTGAGAATTATCGTCGTGAAAACTTTGGAACATCTGAGAGATTTTTTCGTGTCTTACGGCGATGGCAATGCTTTCGAGGGAGATTATCAGGATCTCATGTTCACCAGGTAAATACATAAATACTTTTCAAAATTAATTTATATATGACGATATCCTTAAAAAAAATACACTTTTCTGGGGTCTAGAATGTAAAAATTTTTTTTTATGCTAAGGCTTCCGGACCTTTTTCCTCTTCTTTTTGAAGCTATATAGTGTCGGAAAATGCTCGTGAA
>JAWWMK010017575.1:0-19765 GCA_035047105.1 Galeopsomyia nigrocyanea | reverse complement strand
TCTTCAGAATTTTTGCGAGATTTTCTTTGTACATTTTCAATAATGTAAAAATTGCGGGCCGTCACCGTAAAATTTACATGAAATCTTCATAAAAATTAGGTGTACGGACACCATGTCCCGGTTTTACGTTACTGACACCGTAATTTTTCCGGTGAACATTTTCTCCGTGTATAAAGTCACGTTCCATCTCTTTTTTTCATTTTCTATTGAAATGCTAATTACGGAAGTAATCGCGATTAATGAAGCATCTTCGTTTTCCTCGTCGAGTAGCTTTTATTGAATCACTAACGACCTCCTTTTTTTCTTCTTCAAATTTTATTTGGACATCGATTTGGTTATTGATCGAATTGGAGATTCCGCAACAAAATGATGTATATAGCGAAGTTTAAACCTGCCGATTGCGCGAGTATATCGTACAATGGGAGCAGTAAAGCAAAAGAAAGCCATACGCTATTTTCGGATATGGACAATGTTTTGATAGGTAATATTTTTACAAGCTACAGCGGCTTGCAAGTGTGTCGGTTAAGCAAACAAATACATATGTATATATAGATATAGTATCCTGTAGGCGACGCTTGCAAGTGGGTGGCGTTTCATCTTATCGATTTTACACTCTCGGTCGGGCTCTTGCGAGTCTCTCTCTCTCTTACTCAATGAACTTTCGTAATCGAGTTTTTCTTGGGTGCCGCGCAGGAAAGAGGCAGGGAAATTGAGAGTCGAGAGTCTTTTCTTGAAAGCTCGTGACTGAATGTTCAGATTCTAGCTTTTCCATTCGAAAGGAAGTATTATACTTTCTCGCCTTTTCGAACAATGATTCTGGATTGTCGAGAAGGAAGTTTTCGTGAGTTTGAATGTACAAGGGATTTTTCCTGATATCGTCGGGTCAGTGGATTAAGATCCCACCTCCAACAAGTAGTTTGCAAAAATCCCACCTCCAGTTTTCCGAAACAAAAAATCACACATCCAATTTTTCAATCGGAAAATCACACCTCCAATTGTTCGAGTTTGAAATCACACATCCAAAAACTTTTTTATCTTAGTGAGTTTTGTTAAACAACTCAATATTATTGTTTGTAAAAAAGTTTAGTTTATCAATAATAATTGTAATAATAATTTTATTACTCGAACATAATTGCTCACTCCAAAAAAATTATAATATTTTGACAAAAATCACGCATCTAAATACTTTTCTCGTGGCTTTTTTTTTAAATATAATATTATTTGAAAAAAGATTAATTTATTAATAATAACAGCATTAATAATTTATTGCTCTACAAAAGTTTTTGGAGGTGTGATTTTCCGATTGAAAAATTGGATGTGTGATTTTTTGTCACGTTAAACTGGAGGTGGGATTTTTGCAAACTACTGGTTGGAGGTGGGATCTTTTTCCACTGACCCGACGATATGTTTTGCTTGAAATTGCGTTTTCTAAAGGGGTTGATAATGAACGACGGAATAAAATTATTGATGAGGTGATTTTTTAAAAAATTTTATTCTTTTTTTTCGCAGTGCTGAACATTGGAAGACAGTTTCTGTTCGAATTTTATTAATGAGCTGTCTGAATAAAGCTCTAAATTATTCGCCGAAGTGCAATTCATTATATTTTACGTAATAATTCAATGATGTTGCGCAATTTTATTGTTCATTCGTTTGCGTAATTTCATTGTACCATTTCATTGTTCGCGTGACAAAGAGATCCAATTAATCTCTAGGTATTTAGCTATAAATTTTCTTTTTGCTGGTTTGTTATAATGATTATCACACTTTTAAGTCAACATTTAGTGAATTTATTATCGAAAAAAAAATGTATAAACTAGGAAAAGTTAATTCGCGTAGAAATTCGTTTCCTTTAGTAACTATGTAAAAAAAGAATTCTAGCAGAAAAGCTTTCCAAAGAAAAGGAAACTACCAACACTTTTCAACGTAAAGTCCAAACTACCCGATCACCAAACTAATGAATCATCGATTCGTACCGAACGCCTCCAATTCTCACCGTGTAACCTTTTCCCAACGATTCCGACCTAAATACCCCCGAAAGAGAGAAATAGAGAAAGAAAAAAAAAACCTCCAACGTAAGCGAAATTCGGTAGTCGCTTTAACAAGATAACCATAACACAGCCGGATGTCGATTAACCGAACCGGACTGATGAAGAAATTTTTTCTCATCCCTCTCTTCTTGATGAAATTGATTGATCCGCGCGCACGTTTGCGCCGCGTCTTTTATCTCGTTATACCTCGCCTCATTGTTATATACTTTCTTTCTGGCTTTTGACGGCACTATCTTTTGTTGCTTTATCAATGACAAACTTGCGAACTTGTATAGTGCGTTATTGATTTTTTTTTCTCATGTTATTCGTTTCGCTGATGAGAAACTATTATTGATTTTTTTTTTACGGAAGTCGATAAACCGTGAAATTTTATTTAATTGATATGATGAATTGTAGATGAGTAAAGGTAATTGAATACGGTGATAATTGAAGAAGTTTTTGATTTATTTATTCGAAGAAACCTGTTGATTTCGAATCGAGTTCATCCGGATCAATCGACCTAATGGACCAACAAAGTGAATTAATCCTTGCGTTTAATTTTTCATGATTCGCTACGGATAAAATAGACCATTGCGAGAGGGTGGCATAAGTCGTCGATTAGGCTCAGTATTGATTCATTTCTCTGACTCTTCGAGACAGTGCATTAAACTTTAACACGACAAAATTTCATTTTCCATTCGAGTGAAACGAGGTTGTTTACAATTCTATTTTATTTATTTATTTTTTGCTTCGATTGAAAAAATTTTGAGACTTTTGCATAAAATAACGTAATTAATTCTTACGTAATTTTCGGGGGGAGAATACAGCAACGATAATCGATTCGTAAGATACGTTAACGCTATCGTCACTATAATCGAGTTTCTCGCTCAACATCTCTTGACTCGGAAAACTGATCCACTACCCGCGTCTTCTGCATTTCGTGCTTACTTGACTCTCTCTTTCGTCAACTGTGAAACTTTTCTTTTCTTGTTTTTTTTTGTTCTATCACGTTCGTTCGATCGATTGAGTTTTCGTTACAGCGACAGGCTATAAATAGCGAACGAGATCACGAAAAAAAATAAAAAGCAACATTGTCTTTTTTATTTCACGCGGTATAAAAAGTTGTAAACCGGAAAATTGGAAGTGAAAGACAGTGAAAAATGCGTTATTAATTTTACATTCAGTGCGGCATGAGGCAAGCGACAATGCGATGCAAATTACCGGCGCGGTGATTAACCTTTTCTATTCGCGCGCGCTCGCAATTTTTCTCACCTAATTACGCGTACGTAAAGCTTGTATACGATAAAAATCGTATTTTATGAAGTTTATCATGTCGTATTTATAGAAAAATTTCTTTTGGGAAAAAAATCTTTTTTTTTTTTGGGAGATTGTTTCGCCCGTTGATTGATGATCAACCGTATTTGCAAGCCTACAGCATTTATCTATCATGACGTACCAGCAAGTTAAAATGTGCTGTGTTATAATTTTGTTTTTCACGTCAACGTCGTTGTGGACAATTTAAAAAAATGTAATGTCTTTCAATTGATGAACATGAACAAGTAACTTCGGGAAAATGTCATCGCATCATGGATGAGAATCAATGTCGATCTAATTTTTCATTTATTTCGCTCAATGGATCAAGTTTAATAATAAAAAAAAAGAATTATCACTTCAATAAGTGTCACTTCTAATTCTTAATTTACCTCACTTCACATTCGTATCAATTCCCAATTACCGAACGTAATTACAGACTGTCGTGTAATCTGATAGTACGATTTCGAGCTCACGTATAATTGTAATTTGGTTTCAAAAGCTTTCTTTTCCAAGTCTGATTGAGCCTTTGAGATACAACCATCGAAACCGTCGAGGATCATTTGCATCAATCGTAGCGTAACATACATTTCAAATATGTACCTATAAGTGAGGATGCTATCGGAGCTTGCGATTCCTCTTGCGCGGAAATAGGAAATCCTTCGTTTCATACGTACACACCCACATTTTATTAGTTATCGATCGCTGCATGGTAAAAGCTTCTTCATTCCACGAAACAAACGTATAACGTTTGTTTCAATTAACGACGGATAAATAAAATCTACGTATATGTCAATAAAAAGAAATTCGTCAAGTTTGACACAATTGATGATCGAGAACGTTTTTACGACCGATGAACGGATCAATAGGATTTTTTTTTTACTTCGTGGATCGCGATTTTTAACGACTAACAAGTGCTCGTCCTCGAATTGCCGATGAATACTCGTTGGGAAGAATAACAACAACAGCAGCAAGCAGCAGTACGACAATAAAATCAAGTGGTAAGAGGACAATGAAATTCAGTGTTTGATTTGCTCTCATTATAGTACTCTATTGACCCTCCGAAGAAAAAAAAAAGAAGAAAACTTATCGTCATTATTTATCGCATGACGCTCATTTCTGACAATATCACGTCATCGCGCTTGACGTAATATGTAACGATATCCGAGGAACAGAATGGTGTATATATATTATAGTCAATCAATCTTTTTTTTATGTATTAGTGTTAATTTATCTCGAGATCCCTTTCACCCTTAACGCGACTCTCTTTTTTTTGCACATTTTTCATTTTTTTTTTACTTTGTTCTCGATAAAAAGTTTATAAATTGAAATGGGCTATACGGTAAATATAATAATGTGGAGTTGGTATTAGACGTAAGAGTGTATGCGAGTATAGATGAGTCTGGCGACGTCATAGCTGAGTCCCAGACTACAGGGAAAGCGCCGAGAGGGGGAAGCGCCCTTTTCCGCTTGAGTGAAAGTGGGTAGGCGGGAGCAGTGTTTGGAGGGCTACGCACTCGTGCAGAATGTTGTAGCGAGCGACCGAGTTATCCTTATTGTTTGTGTTCTTTTAATAAACTAACCATTATATATCAATTGGGTGTCCATCCCTTATTCTCAACACATACCCCCTTCCTTTATTTTCCCACAATAATATAATTTGGATTAAGTTTTGCTGTTGGCATTGCGATATTCCAAACGGATGGACGTTATTCATGTTTCGATTGTGATTTATTACAGACATTCACATATAATAGATTTAAACAATACAATTTCACCGAATACGTATTCACAAAAATGAAATTGATAATTATGAGCAATCGCAAATAGAATGATGTTAATGTCAGGTATTGTATGTGATTGTACATAATTTTGAAAAAATGGAAAAGGTTATCTAATTCAACAACTCACGTTTTAAAATAGAACACAGTAGAATAATTCTAAAATTGAAATTTACGATACTTTACCCTAATCAACTTGATACGAGTCGAGTTACGCGACAGCAAATTGTCAAGATAATTCTAATAATTAATTTTTAACGCGAAAAAGGTTGAATTATGTTAAAACTTCAACGCAACTGTATCATATAAAATATCGAATCTCGCGCAAAATATCGAATTACTTTTCCAGATTATAAAATACTTTTAAAAAATGCACAGGAGCACTGAAATATACGCGCAAACAAAAACCAAAAAATCACGTCTCGCGCACACTCCAAACTCGACATTTTTTTTTTCATCACGTACACTTCTCTCCCGTTACCGAACGAAATTCGCATAAAAAACAAATAACGAGCACTCGGTAGCATCCTACATGCGAGTAATTTTGTTGTCGTTTCAACAGCTTCAAAACTTTATCGCCCACACGGATTTTTCCCCCGCGCGCTTGTACGCGAAACCGTAGCAGATGTGAACACTCGACGCCGCTAATGGAAGTGGTTTGAACTCGAGACTGCGAGAGGAAAAAAAAAATCAATTTTGCCTTTGTGTTTATTAATTTTTGCTCGTAAAAAAAAGAATATACGGTTCGCAATCGAGAGATTGCGATACACACGCACGTGTTGCGTCCCTTCTTTTTTTTTTTTTTTGGTCGGCACGAATGACGCGCGAAAAAGGCGTTGACTGTTATCGGTATCGAAAATAAATGTGCGGGTTTTTTGATATAGTCGGTAAACATTGTTTCGGTAACGTCGTTACTTTCAATTTCATCGATAAACTTTATCATTTTTTTTATTATTATTAGTGGCTTATCTATTATTTTTACGTGAGAGAAGGTTTTTTATGTTGACTTTTCATTTCTGTAGAATCTCGGATGACAACATTTCCAAACGGTTCTTTTTAACATTTCACATTTTACCAATATTATCGAATTCCACTGTCAGGCGATATCTTGAAATTTCAAGCTCAAATAGCAGCGTCGTGCGATCTTCGAATTCCCAATAAATCCGCGTGCACACGAAAAATTCAAATTAAAATCGATCGATTAATACATTATAGCGTTTTTACGAACCTCGCATCGCGCAATTTTTTTTCATTTCTTCCAACTCGCTTTGTATAGAACGCGAATCGTGACAGAGCGTTAATTTTTCACGCAAGTGAGCTCGTTCGCGAGCTTCTAGTTATTATTCCCGCAACGGCTTTTGAAATTGAGCCAAATTAATTCGAGCAGTCGTTGAAGTACTCGAGCAGTTAATAGCGACTTCCTCAACTTTATGTACGCTATACCGACACTCAAAACTATGCGCCAACTAAAATGACGAGAGAGAGAGAAACGAATCACGCACGCGCGATTATGCGCACGAGCATTTGCAATAAAACAGTTTTTAAAACTCGCTTTATCTATATAACGCTTCCCAAATGCCAAAACATAAAACAGATTTCTTCTCTTTTTTTTTTTGCATTTCAACTTTGACGATAAAAAATTGATTCCATGCGTTTGTCGCGCCGAGTGTCGGAATATACATCGCGATTCTTTTTCTTTTTTAGAGTTGGGAAACAAAATTTTTTTACCATGAGCGCTTTCAAGAGCTTATGTCTTATTTTTTTTTCATCCTTGTTATTTTGCAAATACTTCGCTGACCTAGTTTTCAATCTTTAGCATGAAAGGATTAGTAATATCGCTCGAAAGCTAGGCTGCTTTTAAAAATCTTTTGAAGAAGTTCAGACTAAGAGTTTGCAGTTAATCTGTTGAAAAACACTTTAGAATTGTATGCTTTTATGCTGTTTCTTTTCTCGGACTTCTATAATCCATTCATAAGCTTCTTATTAAATTGTTATGCAAACTCGGTAAAATATAATTTTAAAATTCAGTAGTATCGTTTAATTTTATAATGAATTTCATTCATTGTTAGAATGGTTTATTCAAATTTTGGAAGGGTACGGTTTAATTAACAACGGATAAGCTCAGATAGAACTCGTCGAAAAGAATTCAGAATATATATTTTATAAAGGTACCAAGGAATATTTTTTTTTAAATTTTTATCTTATTTTAACAAACAAACAGATGTAAATCCCTTTGGAAAATACAGAAACGTGATGGAATATCTGACGGATATATTGAAATATATAACATTTTAATAAAAACAAACGAATGTGATAAGCAAACATTGATTATTTGCCAATTTGCCTTCATGTCAATTAGTATAATTATGCAAAGCACTCACGCAACGTTCTTGGCAAATATCCAATCAATTAAACAACAATGCACACAACATTTTAGCACAAATTAGACATTCGAAACATTCGCTCGAATTCAACCAACCCTCGAATGCAATTGCAATCGAATGCGAAAACCAATTAAACGAAAACTCAACGGTTGCACAAACCGATTTCCTCGTTGAATTACAATTATCTCTTTAATGAAATGAAAACAGAGTATTAACAGGTCAAAATAACGCTGCTTGTACGATCGTCGGCTACCAAAATTGATCCCGTCGACTGATGCCCCTATCAACGTTTTATAACCCCCATCGACGCGATTATATAGCGCGTATAATTGATAGACTATTTTCTTGATCCTATATAAGCGTCGAAATTTGTGTGGATTGTTTGTTGTGATATTTGATTTTTCATCGCGTTGTTTACGTTAAAGATACACAATTGCTGCAGTTAACAACGTATGTAACGTAATTGTCGTGTATTCGAATGTTATTCTTGTAACTATTTTTATTGTAACCGCATTCGGTTTATTTATAGCCATAATTCATTCAGTCCATTTTTACTTCCAAGTTTATGTACATAATTATTTCTTATTCAAAATCTTGATTAAAGTTATGTTTAAAATACATGCAAATAGTGAATACACGACAGTAATAAAAATTTAGAATTGTGAATTTCAACTTCAAATTTCCAAACACTAAAATTACACGAGAAATTCAACGTATGTAGGTACAATATGAATACAATTCATCGCACGAATCCACGAACGCAAAAAAAAAACAGGCGAAAATTCCTTCAAAAATTACTCAACACTCGCGCATATATACAAAGAATTCGTTGAACAAACAAACGTACGAGAGATACCCACACACGTAATTCTCGTGTATCTCTCTCCATAAAAAAAAGAAGAAAAAAAAACCAAGCTCCGGTAAAAACACCAATTGGAATGCCAGACCGCAAGCTTTATATGAAGCTCTAAGCTTTCGCGTAAAAAAACAGAATGGGAAGGAGAAGGGAGAGTTTCGGCGGGGGAGAGAGAAAGAGAGAGGGAGCGAACGATGAAAGCAGCTTATCGAGGCGCCAGCGTCGAAGCTCGCCGGCAAAGCGCTCGGCGCTTCTCGTGCGAACGGACGTGTCGTGTGTTTGTGTGTAGTGTGGTGTGCGTTGGTGGGTGCTGAAGAGAAAAATACAAAGTTTCTTCTTTTTTTTGTTATCTTCTCTAAGTGCTTTTTTTTGGTGCGCGTCACTGTGATTTTTTTCACGGTAATTTATCGCTTGGATTCGAAACGTTTTTTTTTTTTTTTTTTTCATTGTAATGGGAAATTGGAACGTACGTATTTGATCGATTGTTTCTGGATAACAGTATACAAATTATCCGACACAACGGATTGGATTATAATTGAATTTTGAAAAACTCGACTTCCAAACTATGCATCAAAGCGAGCGATTCGATTGAATCCAACAGAGACTTGAAATGCTTCGATTAATGTAGGAAAAACAATCTTGATGTGAAATGAAGTTTAAGGTACCAGCGCGGCTACACGTGCCGCGACGCAACAAAAGATAGAAGAAGCAACAAAAAAAAGAAGAAAAAAAAATAGAATTCTTTGTCGCGCCGAAAGAAGACACAAACGAGAAAGATGAACGAGTTGAATTACTCGATCTCTTGGCAGGTGATCACCTGTCTCGAGATGTATTATCTGCCGGTGCTGGTGGTACTTGGCTCGCTTGGAAATTGTTTGTCGGTGTACGTGGTGTTCGCCAGTAAAATGCGACGAACATCGTCGAGCTTTTATCTCGCTGCATTGGCTGTCAGCGACACTGGCTTTTTGGCGTCAATTTTCGTCGCTTGGCTCGGACTCGTCAACGTGCAGATCATGAACAAACAGGGATTCTGCCAGTTCTTCGTTTATCTCACCAATGTCTGCAGCTTTCTCAGTGCTTGGTGCGTCAGATTGAGAATTCTCTGGGTTTTTTTTTTTGTATACGTCGTTGAACGGTATAAATTGGCCGATAACTATCAATTTTTTAATAACCAAGTACAAAGTTCGATCTTGTAAAAAGCGAAAATAAAAAATTACGATACATCTCGATTGAAAACTTTCTAACGGTACCGCCCCTGTTACGCGCTTTTATGTAGGTTTAAAAAAAAAAGTTAGATCGGCGAGAAAAACACGCGGTTGAAAGTTAATATATAGCATCAATGATTACGCTATTAATCTTGCGATGCTCTATAACGTGATCGAAATTAATGGTTGTTTCCGAAGTTTTTTTCGAGAACTCTAAAGTTCATCAATTTCGGATTAATAATACGAAATATCGAAAATATTTTTGATAAAAATGGAAGTATTTACGGTCATAATAAATTATGCATTCGTATCTTTGGTAATTATCTTTTTATTGCTGCTCGTTGTTTGATAAATGGATTTTGTAAAATATTATTCAAAAGCGATTAATTTGTCAAAAAATAAATAAATAAATAACTTTGGCAAAAAATGGTTACGAAAAAATCGCTAATTTTTCACTTAATAAATTATGCATTTGTATCTTTGGTAATTATCGTTAATGCTCGTTATTTGATAAATGGATTTCTTAATATATAATTCAAAAACGTTTAATTTGGCAAAACAAAAAAAAAGCAGAATAACCCTGGAAAAAAATGCTTACGAAAAAATCGCTAATTTTTTACTAATTCGCGAGATTAAAAACGTTAACTAGTTAACGATTACGTGCTATATTGCACATAAAACATCTTTATTAAACAATAATTTCAGAAACAACATAGACTATTTCAAATAAACTTTTGTGAGTACCTTTTACACGGGAAAATTCCAACTTGTGGTAAAACAATGACTTTCGCGTCCGTTTATTATATCAAGAGAACTGCTGTGTAAGCTTGCTTTGAAAGAAAAAAGAAGTGGCACAATAGAAACGATCAATTCACGAGCTCGTTATATTCAAGTATTCCTTTCCGTTAACGTACGCCAATTAAAAATTCCATCTTTCCACTTCTAAAACAAACCCACTATTAGAAAGAAAAAAAGCACGCAAATGAAAACAAACAGCCGACGATGTGAAAAACAATGTCGAGAAAAGTAGAACATTATAACAATGCGTATGGAAAATAAATCTACCATAGTAAACATAGCGAGGTTTAAAAACGTTATGACAAGGACAATTTCGAAAACACGTGTATCATCCGCAACGCAATTACCTTTTTCACAAAACACACACGAGAGAACGAGTTTATTTTGAAATTTATCTGTCACAAACATTTGCAACGAGCGCTTGAATACAACGATATGAAGAAGAAATAAAAAACGATGATAATACGCTTTTATCCTTGCCGCTTAAACGGAGAGTTTACAACAAAGCTCGAGGCGCATTTTCTTGCTTTCGAGCGCGCGTAATTGTACGAAATGAAAGAACAATAATGTAGCTAAAATTGTCCTGAATAAGATGCTACATTAAACTGTCCAAACGAATCATTTGATACGCCCAGCATATCGGATTAACGTTCCAATCGAGCGTGTAATTAATTCGCATATGCAAGTATAATAATATTTGCATTGAAATCCTACATTAGATTTGCATCCACCAACGCGATATGGATATTTACCAATAGATCGTAATTGACGACCACGCATTAGTACAACCAATAACTGAAATCAATATTTGACAACGCCTAGCTTAATCTACTATATACTTAATTTACTTTGAATTTCTATTTAAACAAAAAGATAACGAAAAACACAGACTGTGCCGACATGCAAGTTCACTTCGCGTACCCACGGGGGTCTAAAAAAGCACAAAGCTCGCATTTATCATGCAAACACACCGGGGAGTAATGAGGCAACTAATTACAGCTACTTATGACGCGTTTGGAGAGAGAGAGAGAGAGAATCTCCCCTCCACTGTACCAACATTAATCCACTGGCACTCGTCCTATTAATCACTTCAATTAAAACAATGGCGCATCTGTGTGCGTGCATGCGTGTATATGCAATGAAGCGAAAATTAGCTGACCGTATTCATATGCTAATAATGACGAGACTTTGCAAGGTCCTTTAAGGTCCCTCCATACGTATCTATAGATATACAAACCAATGGTCAATATTTGCTCCATGGTTTCGCCTTGAATAAGCAACAAAATGCCGGAAAGAAAATACTAAATGATAAATTAAATTAACAGAAGTACTGTGAATCAATTTTGGCTCGTCTGGTACCGTAATTGTTTCAGAAAAAAATGTTGAAACATGAACTTTTTGAGGTAAACAAAACCGCAAAGCTGACATGGCTAAATAATTGAAATTCCAAATTTCTTTTTAGATAATCTGGTACACTGATCGAGCCGAAATTGATTTATAGTACTTCTGTTAATATAATTTATCGAATTATATTTTGTTCTCGGCGTTGTGATGCTTATTCAAGGCGAAACCATGAAGCAAAGATTGACCATTGCTTTGTGTACCTATGGAGAGGCCTTAATCATAAGTATTTCGATTCAGCACCGGTTTGATGGATTGTAATTACCGTACTTACGGTTAAAATGATGCTTTCTTTTTTTTTTCTTTTTTTTTTCTCGGTAATTCGACCTTAATTGAACTGGCGGTGAACAAGCTATTGCTTTTAACGTTGAATGGATACGCCGAGACTGATTCATTTACTTTTGATGTATTGCCAGTGTGCAAGGTTTTGTTACAGCTGAATATGCGGTCTGTCGAATTTTTCGAATTTTTGTTCTTCCTTTTTTTTCAATGAAAAGTTCATCGGTGCGTAACTCTAACTTTCGAGCTCGAAAGCTTACTTTTGAAAAATTATTACGTGTGTGCTCAACGGAATGCCTTTCCTTCTTTTCGAGCTTGCGAATATACAGTAAAAGCAAATGTGACAATACAATGTCCACTGGGTTTACTCGACCGAATATTCCAGCGTATCTTGAATGAAGACTCGAGACGTAAAAATAATTGGCTACTTTCTTCTATGCTGAACTGGTTAATTAGAGCGTCAGCGTAATACTTTGTTCTCTTGTTATAAAGAAAACATACACGCGTCCTCCTTCAAAAAAAAAAAATAATACAAGGTGGTGTACAGTGTTTTTGCTCGAGGGTTTTTTTTTCTTGTGTAATTATTGATCAAAAGCGAAATATAGCCAAGAGAAGACAACAAGCGCGTTACTATGCTAATATTACACACAGCTTGTGGTGGAAAATTCCAATCACGCAACGAGAGCGTGGGAAAATTTCATTTTGTTGTTTATACGCGCTCGAAATATTAAAAATTCATACGTCAAAGCTGAAAAAAATAGTCTTTCTGAGTAGATTTTTAATTAGTTTATATCTAGAAACATACTAATTAACATCCAGGAGTGAAAAAATTCCGGTTTATTAGAAATTCACATCTTAAAGCTAGCAAAACTTTTCTGAGTAGATTTTTAATTAGTTCATAACTAAAAAAACATACTAATAAACATCCAGGAGTTGGGGTAAAAAAATTCCAATTTCACAGAGTCACCATAATACTTTATTTGCTACGCGCGCAGCAGTGGGGGCTTCTTTTCATCTTCGAAATACCTTCGTTTATGAGAAATTTTCCTTTGTTAGTTTTCATCAACGCGAGGTTTTAGTTTGCGCACTTGTAATTAGAGAAAAGTGGGTGTATGAAAATTAGATAAATTTTATCGTGTACTTCGCTTACTGTCTAAATCATGTCTGTTGTTAATTAAAATCCAAAAATAAAATGTAGATAAAATCCAATTAGAATCATCGCGAATATAGTTAGCTCAACGTTTTTCTTATTAAACAAACTGTCCAATAAAAAAAATTCAAACGTTCTCTTCCTATATAAAAATTAAAATTAAAAACTGCATAAAAACGAACCACAAACGTGCACACCTCCAAAAATTCGTCTAATTTTCAATTAAAAAAAAATTAAATAAAACCACCGTCTGACCACATCCCGACTCGCGCTACTGAACACCTCCTCGCATCTCTCACACTCCTGCATATAATATTGAAATTACAGGTTCGTCGTGGCGTTCACGGTGGAGCGTTTCGTTGCAGTGTGCTACCCGTTGCGTCGCCAATGGATCTGTACGGTAAATCGGGCGAAACTACTTGTAAGCGGCGTTACGTCCGCTGGTTTGGTGCTCTGTAGTCCGGTACTGGTGTACTCGGGTCCGCGAGCGATGGACAACACCACACGCGAGCAGTGTCACATCGAGGAAGGCTGGGACGAGGTTGCCAGTGCCGTCAATTATCTCGACACAATTCTCACTTTCGCTCTGCCGTTCTGTCTGATCGTCGTGTTGAATTCGCTGATCGTGAGAGCCGTGTGGCGAGTCGACAGTGTAAGGACGTCGCTGAAGGCTCGCGCTTCAACCAAAGATTCACCGCCGTCGGTTCATCAAGCTAGAGTTACCAAGATGTTGCTCATCGTATCCAGTGTGTTCTTCTGTCTCAATTTGCCCGCTTACGCTATGAGAGTCTACGCTTATCTTCAGGTAACATGTCATTGATCTTCTTCTTTTTTTTTGTGTAAGATGTGTTCGTACTTGTGTTATATTTATTTTCTGGGAACTTTCGATACTTACAATAAAAAAAAATTCCCGTTCAATTATCGACGATCCAACAATTCCAATCAGTATACGCCTCCTTTTCCAATCCTTTAACATGATTATCGAAAAAAAAACACGCGTCCGCGATACAGTTCCAAATCAATCGAGCGTGTCGTCGAGGGAGTTAACCTACTTGTCAAGAAAGCATTAATGTATTGTTAGGGATGAGCAGCTTGATTGGGTGACGACTTTTTTTCTTTCTTTATAGCAGAACGTTGACCTGTAAGTTCATTGACGGAAGGTTGAAGTGTATAATATAACGTGCGTGGAAAAAAAGGGCTTGATTTACGATGAAATTTTGCGAGTTATGTAGGTGTGCCGAGGGTAAAAGTTTTCACGAAACTTGCGCGTCATCTACATTTTTTTTTGTTTAGGTATACTGTGTGTAAAGTCTGGATGATGAAAAGTTTTCTTTTTTTTTCACGGCATGCCGATATTTCGAATTCCGATAATGTAAAATTTCACAGTTAACGTGTCCTTCGCAGTGCGTTTTACGAAATTCTTGAAATTTATTCCTCGTATAATCTAAATAATTTCCGGCGTTCGTTAGCGTGATTAGCATTATTGAGATTCATTTCGACAACGAGATCCGAAACAAAGTCAACAGATTGACGATGAAACGCGTGCAAATTGAGTAAAAGAAATCATTCGAGCGTTTATTCCACTCGAAAAATTCAGATTATATAAAAAAAAATGCGACAAATCCCGTGCCGACAATGCAATCAATCATTCGAAAGTTAAACAAGAGCAGAAACAAACGAACAGACTAATTAGCTCTAACGAACTCGCGACCGAAAAAAAAAAATCCTTTGACCTATACACGCACCAAGCAGCACGCCTCCGAAATTGAAGTTTAATCAGCGTTAAATACGTTATTACGAAGTAATGGAATTACGTTTGCGAGGAGCGAGTGCAGGCGCACGTATGTGTGTATGTGTATACGCCCCCTTTTTGTGTATCGGTGTGTCATTCTCGCAGATACTCTGCTCGCTGCTCTTACGTCGTTAAAAATTGCTGTCTTAAAGGGCGCTCTTCCTTGTTTTATTTTATAGCTTTTCCCATAAGGTCGCGCGAGAAATTTTCTTCCTTTTATTTACGTTTATCGAGGACAGCCGCTAAGTGTACACGTCATTCGTGATATTTTTTTTAGATGGACGTTTTTATTTTTTTTTTAGTTCTTTAGAAGCGCTGCGTTTGACTCGAATGTTTCGAAAACAACGTTCGCGAAGAAGAATAAACAGTCTCTTCTCAAAAATGATAAGCTACAACAATACCGCGAGCACAATAACAACGAAACTCGTTAGAAACGAACGAAACCACCAAATTCACCGACCTAACTTTTTTTTTTTGCACTCGCTATTTCCATTTAATTTTCGCGAGTAAGAGTTACACTTGTTCCTTCAAATTCGCGCGAATTGAAAAGGTATATAGCGCGGGACGATAAATCACGCGGAGGAGTGTGGCGCGTTCGGGCGCGATTCTTATTTTTATTAAATTTGACTTTTAAATGCGCGCGGCTCTCATTGGTTATTATGCTAATGTTCGGCCTTTTTCGGTTAAACCCAGTGTTCATCACGTTTTTTTTTCTCTTTTCTCTTTAGCCGTAGATTTATTCAACGGAGATAATTTATGACGAAAATACCATGATTTACGCGAGTTTTAGGTAATTGAATTAGTTTTTTTCTTCGCCACGTTGCGTGCCAGTGAATAATCGAGTCAGCGAGAGAGAAGTTTTGAATGAAGTATTTTCGACGAAATTGTAATATTATTTTTAGCCAAGACTAAGATTAAAAAATTGATCTTTTTTTTTTGCAACGTGACGTGAATGTGTGTGGGTAGCGTGGCTTTCCGATATATTGACAAGTGACACGCGGTACATAGCTATAAGCATGCGACGCGCGCATAATGGAATAATTTGCTCGGGCGCTTCCCGAGAAAATTCGCATTTTTTTTGTCGCGAAGAAAAAGTAATAACGTAGCCGTATAATGAGAAGCTAATTAAAACTTCGACTCGTTGTATTTCAGTCGGACGGATTTGAAATTGGACGAGGACGAGCAACAAGAAAGAAAAAAACAGAATTAGCTAATTCAAGTATATAATCATATTAAATCGCGAGTTTCGCCACGGTGTATAACAGATTTGCTCGACACGCTACTGACTTGGCGAAAAAAAAATGTGTAAGCACTGCACTCGCGTACGGAAAATAAAAAATTGATTACTTTCCCCCCGAGGCGCAGCACTGAATGAAGAATATTATTCGCGGAATCACGTCAATTATCCTTTGAACTAGTAAATTTAATTAACTTTGTCTTTGTCGCGGCGATACTTCAATTAAACATTGTTCCCGAAGCGACGTTGTTTGAATTTAACTTGAACTTTGAACTTTGCTGTGGAAAGTTCAATGAATTCCATTTCAAAACTCGTCTGGTTTTATACCGTTATACCCTCCGAAAAAAAAAATTATTGCACGTCATATCGAGTAAGAGAAAAAAAAGTATCCTCCTTTCCTCATCCACCCTCCCCCCAAAAAAACAAAAGACAGTCACGTATTCGGCTTACGAGCGACGTATTGCTCGTCTGACTGGAGACATACCTGTACTACTGACTTTTTATAGCTACAACGCGGATAAAACTTATACGACTGCGTTTCAAAACGAGATTGACCGAACACGCACGTACCGTTATTCACAAAAGTGCATGAAACTTTCCCGTCACAACAGCTTTATCATTTGTTTCTTTCTTTTTTTTTGCGCGCGCGCGTGGGAGGATCCGAAAATGTGCTGTAACTTTTTCTTACTTTGTTTGATGTTTCATTTAATGAGCAAAATGGGATTTAATTACGGTTTAATTATACGACGACGTTGACGCATACATTGTGAGGCATTAACGGAACTTTATTACATACATTGACGTGTAAGAGAACGTGTGCACGAATATAATTTAAGCATTACAGCGACGTGAAAGTATTAGTTTGTATCGCCTGCAAACGATCAGACAAGTCTGACTTGACTCGAGTGTTACTGTCGAGTTTACATTACGACTTGCTTTATTTCATTTGATAAAGTTTGATAGTAGGAACAACCGTGGCAGAGAGAGAGAGAGTGAGCATTGAGTATTTTTTATTACAACGCGCGCGTAAAAGTTAGTTTAGAGCCTAGCTCCTCCTTCGGAAAAAAAAGAAAAGATTTCACCTCGTATTCTCAAATGTACTTCCGCAAATTTACGACGTGGAAGATATCTGTCGAATTTATTTAATTTTCTTTGCCAATTTTGATATGGGTTGTCGATAAACGCGTTCGGTTGAATTTTCATTTTCGAAATTTCGTTGGAAATTATATCGTCGTTTGCTCGAAACGTCATGCCTCGCAATTGCTTTTTACAATTCCATTTAGATGAACTCGTACACAAACAAAAACTAATCTCAACTCAAACCCCATAAAAACATCCAATTGAAAAGGAAAAAGAAAAAGTCGAATCTCATCAACGACACTCGAGCTCTCGACATCGTGTGTGGGTGTATACTAAAATTACACGCCGAAAAGGAAAATCTCGTGGGCTGATATATATGCGGGTAGTTCGGCATACATTGGAATTAGTTTTAATCGCCGAGTTTCGATCGACTGACCCTCTTTACTCACGATTAATTACCAATTTAACCATAAGAGAGCCAATAACGCTATATGTACCTTTTTCTTACCTGTTGCTCGCGAAAAAAGCTGTGAACTTTTTTTTTGCATTATTAGCACTTTATCGATTTTTCGCGCGTGCACTTCATCAATCTTCTATATACTCGACTTTACAGCTTAATATTCGTAATTGCACCGCACGCGAGAGATATTGCTGTGAAATTGCGTCGATGCTGCAGCGAAGATTGAATGGTTTTGATTCGAGGAGAGAAGTTGAGTATCGGTTTTTTTTTTAAGCTAGGTTATTGCGAAGCGTAGTAGTACTCGCGCGATTATCGTAATTGGAATTGTTATATCGATCGTTTCAATTCATTACAGCTATCTCGCAATAATAATAAAATTTACATTCTAATTAAATTCAGAACGTTAAAGTTAATTTCAAATAAATTACGGTACGTTCGTACATGTTCATTCGCGATCCATTGTTCCTTCCGAACTTTCGAGCTCAAACTTTCGTCGAAAAAAAAAAAAAACTTTTTCTATAGACTCTCTTTCTGTCACCTCTCGTACGCGAGCTGAATTGATTAGCCGAAAGAAGCCAAAAAAAAAATTTAAGCTTGCAATAAATCATCTCGCGTATTATGATAAGCCTCGTGAACGTGTCGACGAAAAAAAAAAAATAAAAGCCAATACTAAAAATATTTATACAAATAGGCCTATATACTATATCGGAAATGCTTGCACATCCGGATATCTCAATCTCTCTGCCTCGATCTAATACGCAACTCAACGCGTGCGTAATCCGCGAAATCCACTAAAATCCCCTTGAGACCCTGAAACTTTCCTTTCTCTTCTCTCTATCTCTCTCACTTACATCGATAGTCCTCATCTACGCGTGTTTCGAATAACGCCATGTGTCGCTCGTTTAATGAAAACGAACGTTCGCCAACGGCGATCGGATATTATAATCTTTGCGTATACGAGATTAATTTCAATAATATATCTTTCTCCGTTACAGCCTGACAATTCAGCCACGGAATTGGAAGTGTTGATCCAGCGAGCTTGTAATCTGCTGTTCGACACGAATTTCGGCATAAGCTTCGGTTTGTACTGCGCGAGCGGGCAAAACTTTCGCTCGGCCGTGCAGCAATTGTTCAGCTGTCGCGGACGTCGACGAGCCGGTGATGCGCGCTCTGGCATATCAAAACGATCGTCCACCAATCAACACGGTAATGATTTTATTATTACGATTTTGACTTTTTTTTTTGTTTTGTTTGGTTTTTGTATTCGACGAAGCTTGTAAACTGGTAGTTTTACGAGCATCATTCGTTATTGTAATTTTCAATCGTTTCTTCGAGTGGCTTTTACTAGTAATATCCGATTGATAGAAGCGCGTCGCAGTTAAAAGCATTGCGGACTCGTGTGTGTTTATAGTCTATAAACATTCGGCAGAGTTATTGATTTTCATTTGGCGCCAAAGCCAATGTGCCACCTATATATACATCCATAGTCGGACGCATGGCAATCGATTTCAATTTCAAACTTGCAAATTGTATACGCGTTTCTTCAAAGTATTTCATTTTTTGTATACAATAAACTCTCGTCACAAACGTCAACTCGTGTCGTTGGCAAAATAGACATACTTTCGCTTGAAATTCGATACCTTCGCGTACGGATTTTTCCTTCTTAGATCTGTCGAGCGAAAGAATTTTTCTTCCGTTCCGATAGTAAGTATGTCGGCAACGATTTTCAAAGCAAACATTCTAAAGATTCGCTCTCGAGCTGCCGGTGTAAAACTCTTTTTTGTAGGGAAGATATGCCAGCAACAATATTGTAAAATGATAAAGTTCAAAGCAAACGTTTCAACTACTTCTAGAAAATTTCTTTTCCATGCAAATAAACTGTATCCAAGTAATCCAACGCGTACATATATGAGCAAATCCACAAAACAAACTGCCGTAATTCGAGAAAGTATTTTCAAATATTCAAACTAGGTGCACTCTCTCAATTTTAGGTGCACGCTGTTC
>JAWWMK010017554.1:0-19793 GCA_035047105.1 Galeopsomyia nigrocyanea | reverse complement strand
TGGGTTGTGTTTCAGCCCGAAACGTCGACACACACTATTAGTAATAAAGAAAAGCTACTCCAAATTGGATATTTGAGTTCAATCTCTTCATCCCTCATTAATTAAATTACAAAGGAGTATCCCGAGTGGGAATATCAACAAATTATTGAGATAAAGAATTAATTTAATAGAAAGACTTAATATTGAAATTGTAGACTGGACTAAGATACTATGTCTTCGCTACATAATTTTGATACTCGATGTTTCGTTAAACTATGTAACAGTTTAAGTTCAATTAGTATTTCAACTTTAAAAATAAATTGAATATTAAAAGAAATATGTGTTTGATTGGACAAATTATAAATTGCAAGCTTTTTTTATTTAATATCTTCAAGTGGTATTGTACACAAATTTTTTTTAGACCGTTTGTTTTGTACAATTTCATATTTCATTTGGCACATCATCAAATAAAATTTTGCAAATATTTCGAAGTCAAATTTCTATCAATTGATCATAAAATGTCATTAATAACTATTGCCCTTTCATGTATTCATATAAATTTTCTATAGTACTTAGATAATTAGCGTAATGTATGAGCAAAGCGTTGCAGCTTGACTTTAAAGTACATTTCAGATATAAGTGAAATTAAAAAAATATTCGTTTTAGCATCGATTTCACCTACAAGCAGTTTAGCATTATTATAAATATTGCAATTCAAAAACATATTTCAGAGTGATAGTTACAATGTTTCTAACTGTTTTATTATTATAAAAGTTAGTATAAAATACAGTATTGACAAAAAAAAATCGAAAACAAAAAAATATGTAGACGAGATTCGATCCCACGACTTTCATATTATGAAGCAGATGTGTTACCACTTCGGCTACCACTTCTACATCATCGTATAATCGCGAAAAGTCCCTTTTAAGGTGTTTGACCTTAGGGACTTGTGATTAAGCTCATCTTATAGAACTTAGAATATCCGTATTTAGTTTTTATCAATTTACGTACATCGAAAAAAACTATAAAAATCCTAAATTTTTGGTAACATCTATCAACCAGGCGACAGCGGTCTGCACTTGGGCCTGTCGATTGCGCATGCGCCATTAGAGAAAGACAGCCTAAACCTCTGACTTTCTTTCTCTCTCTTCCATGCGAACAGTTTTTAAGCTGGCTTGTCCCCTTTATCTGTATTAGCTCTATGGCTCCAGCAGCGCAACGCCGCGAGCGCCCCCGGTGGCCGTTGTCCGCGTGCTCCAGTAACGCAACGCCGCGAGCGCCACCGGTGGAGGTGATCCGGCCGCCGTTCCCCACCGCCGTTCCCATGCAGGTCGTGACCGGTTCCAGTGTTGAGAATCCGATGGGGCAGAGGAAAGGGAAGTTTTTTGATGCGACGTTTCTAGGTCTGTTATATAACCGTGGCCATCGTTCTTATATAGAAATGATGGCCATGGTTACGTAACGGACCTAGAAATGTCGCGTTTGTAAAAAACTTCCCTTTCCTCTGCTCCATCGGATTCATAACACTGACCGGTTCCACACGCGGAGCTAGGAGCAGGAGCGTAGTTGGCGGGAAGGTGTTTAGCTCTAGGGAAGTTCTTTTCGCGCGTTTTTAGTGTATTTTTTTGCGCTAACATTACTTTTTTTTACCAGCCTGGCAAAGTAACGTTTCCCACCCCTGTAAACGTGACTTTTCTGGTAAAAGTACCCTGATAGAAAGTCGTAGTTCGCCAGAGTGGTGAAATAATGGTCGTGGGGGTAAAGTAATGAGTGTCACCTAGGACTTGTCCCCATCTAGACTAGATATTTTTCTTGAAGAATTCAATAAAATTTTTAGGTTAGATGGGAGAGACAAGTCCTAGGTGACGCTCATCACTTCACCACAAACAACATTGAAATACGCTAAAAAATATATCAAAAACGTGAATGCGAAGATAGCTTAGTAGGAGCTCTTGACCTGGGACAAGTCCCCATATAACTTAGAAATTTTCTAGGTTAGATAGTAGGGGACTTGTCCCAGGTCACGAGTCTTTAATAAACAAACCAATTAGAGTTGAGTATTTACAAATTTTGGAAAAAAAAACTAGAAGTAAATTTTTTAAAAAGGATTGAAGTAGTGGGGGCCTAACCACGCCCCCATTAGTGGGATACAACCAATTTGCTATCCCTCCAAAACTTCAATCCAATAAACTTTATACATTTTTTTTTATTTCATACAAAAGTATTACATCAGATTTTTAATTTTTCAAGGCTGTATGTGTTACAATGATGTTGTAGTACAGGTCCAAGCATGTGATTCATCATCTCTATGCGTTTCTTCATGAGCTGCATGCGTTTCTTCATGAGTGCATTGGATATGACGACACTCAGCTTCCTGATGCGATCTTTGAAGCGAAAGTAGTCTTCTCTCCATGTCCCCCTCTGATCTTCGTGAGAAACCTCGTAGATGTAAACCTTTTTTGCAAATCGCATACGCTTGTAGACTTTTTTGTTCTTTCTTTTCATCCAATGTCCCTTCGAGGCGAGGCAGCTCTGAATCTCCTTCTGAAACGACATGATGAAGCTCAATGATTTCTAAATGGTCAGGGTCGGTAATATATTGGTACCGCATTGGTACACCATGGTCCCCTTTCCTGCCGCCGTTTTTCGACCAATCAGAGTTCTCCGCAGTTTCCCTCTCTACACTATGTTCTTGACGCCATCGTTCACTGGATCATACTGCATAATTCGATCGTGAATTATGAGACAGTATGCTGTAGTATCGGCGGGAACATTATTTTTTAATTCGAATTCCAATCGAACGTCCACTGGCGCACTTTTTACGGATTCGTTCTGTCTCTAGCAGTCAATCACAATTAATGGCATGTGATCGACGAAGTGTGACTTGGTGAGTGCAGGTTTTGGATGTTTGTTTTAATAGGTGATATGAAAATTTGCATACATATCGTACAACTATGCAAATTGATGACGATTGATGTCGAGGTTTAGATTTCCATAGGGATAGTACTGCGAGTTGAGAAAGAGTTTCACGATGGTGATATGACAGTGATCGAAGCGGCTGGCGTTCGCATTTTACTTATTTTTTCGATTAATCTGAAAGCCAACGATTACAAAGGGTGACTTTTCTAGCTGATTCGATGTTTTCACAGTCGAAATGTGTTTCGATGATTTTGGCAACACAGGATATTTCCTCGATCGTTCCTCGATCTGGTCATGATGAGTTCATGCTTCACGTCCACCAAAAATTTTTTGATAATCTTCTGCAAATCCTAGAATCATGCTCAGTGGGATAGTGAGGTCGAAGAAACCTGCTTTACCAATCGTACTAGTTTCTTCGACATCGATCCATCCTGCATTCTTGAGAATCCAATTGTGGGCAGGGGTATGCGAGACCCACCCTTTCGTGAGACTTGTTAGTCCAACATTCTTACACTTGTCGATCTCAATGGCGTTGATTTCATAATGTATTTCCTCAACGAGATAAGAGATGGCGTTGTTGACTAGTTTGGTTTTATTAGTGATGGCAATACGTACAAATCTTGATGATGAATGGATATACGAATCTCATCACTGTTGTTAAAACTGCTCGATGCGTAAGGTTGATGAGCATGGATCTCATAGTACGCAATAGACTCATCGAATATGACACCTGACTAAATGTTTAGAATTTCTTCCATTTTCTCGTTGAAAGCAGTAGATGAATATACAAGTTAATTTCCACCACGGACTCTGAGATGCAGACTTTTTAGAAATTGGATGTTTCGACGTGTTAGTTTTAAAGTTGTCCTCTGACGTGTTGTCCTTCGAGTCGCTCTCTGACGAATGACACTCTTCTGACATCTCGCACCCTTAATATAGTTTCCAGAGCTCCAGCTCTGCTTAAATTGACTACTCCTCGCGGTACTGCTGTTGTAAACAATACCCATCGTTTACGTGGTTGCCTTAATGTGTAATCTGATAGTTATGACTTCTTCTCGAAAATTAACAAGATGTCCGTCTTGATCGACTATTCTCAATTGCAAGTGGTCTATACTCTTCACGGCTATAGGAACATAAATGACGTTTGATGATACTTCGACTATTTTATAGTCTGGTGGTACAGCTGGAAAGAATTCGTGTATTACATGTCCTTTCCGTCCGTTTATATAGGCTCCAGCAGTGATGTTACACTCCACACGCAAGAAATTAATCTTAAGAATGCTAACTGCTGTGTCAGAGGAATGAGTTTTGTTAGCTGGTAATAATCGTTGCGTGAAATCTAATACTCGACTAATCGAATCCAGCGGATGAAAGTCGATATCATGTGTACATTTGATCGTACAGCGAAGTGTATTGTTATTTGGTTTTAAATTCAGAGTAATATCTTTGGATGCTATTGTTTCAGTAAGGAAGTTTTTTATATCCTCTATTTCATAACAGCCGGTCGGTAGCACTATTAGCTCCCCCTCCTCCTCTTCAAAGTGGAACTTGTTGTTACTCGTATCAATATTTGGGATTGAATTAAAAGTTAGAAATTCAATCAAACCGAGTTCGTACTCCTTGTGTGGTGATAATTCGATTGGAGGAAAGTAATGTGCTTCTAAAACTGATGATTTTCCCGATAGACTTAAAGTGAATGAATTAGCCATGACAGTGACCTTTCGCTCAATGATGATATAATCTCAGTTGCATCATCTTTTATAGCTTGAGTCGGTTAGTCAAAAATTGCAGATACAAATGACCGCAATAATACGTGTCAAATTGCTGGTATCGATCATAGTTGTACTTAATATTATCCACACCAAGATACATCATCAATTCTAATGGTGGACGAAGGTCTACAAAACTATCTAAAATGATTTTCGTTCATTCTAACGTTCGGAATCATGCACCGCTCTGAGATTTTTCAAAAAATAAGATGTTACGCTTTAGGGAACTTTCTGGGGTTCCTTATTGAGATTTTGGGACTTATAGGGAAGAAAATGAAAGCCCACACCGAGCACTTGAAGGTAAAATAAGTTTTATAACGATATTTTTATTAGAACGATATTTACACGCTAATAAAGAAAATTTTGAATTTGTCCTGTTTAACACTGGCTGGTCCCCTTAAATACAATAGTGGATAATCGTGAGAAAGAAGTCAATGAAAAGTTTGCCAAGCTCGAAAAAAGTATAAATAAGGTAAGAAGAGAGATTAAGATGCAATCCATTAAGGTTGTAGACATCGAAGCAAACGCTACTAATAATGATGGAAAGAGTAGTTGAAGAATTGCACAAACCAGGTCGTCACAACTATCCCCGACGACATTTTGATATCAGAAGTAGGAATGAGACTTGGCAGGCGGATCTAGTTGAAATGCAATCGTATTCTCGGATGAATAAGGGTTATTAGTATATGCTCAACGCAATCGATACCTTCTCAAAGTATGCTTGGTCAGTGCCTGTAAAGAACAAAACTGGAGAAGATGACGTTGAGCAATGGAATTTGTACTGGAAGAGGGTCGCAAACCACACAATCTTCAAGTCGATCAAGGCAAGGAATTCTACAATAGAACCTTCCAGAATCTCATGAGAAAGTACAATATCAATATGTACTCAACCTATAGTAGCATGAAGGCATCGATCTGTGAACGATTCAATAGAACACTCAAGACTGCAATGTGGAAAAAGTTTAGTCTCCAAGGAAATTACAAGTTGTTGGATATACTCCCTCGCTTGATCACAACATATAACAACACAAAGCATCGAACTATAGGAATGAAACCTATAGAGGTTGTCAATACACATCAAGATCAAGTGATGCAACAATTCGCATATGGCGATCAACCTCGCAAGGAGCCAAAATACAAAGTTGGAGACCAGGTACGTGTAAGTAAGTCTAAAAAAGTTTTCGAGAAAGAATACACACCCAACTGGTCAGCAGAGATATTCACCATCGATCGAGTCAACAAGACGAAACCTGATATTTACCTCTTGAAGGACTATACCTATCAAGCCATCGCTGGTGGCTTCTACGAACAGGAACTGCAGAAAGTCTTATATCCTGACGTCTACCTCGTTGAAAAAATCATCAGGAGACGTGGCAATCAAGTATATGTGAAGTGATTAGGTTTCGATAATATGCATAATAATTGAATTAATAACACAGATTTGTAATAATAATAATAAAAAAGATTAGAGTAGCGTGGACCCTAACCTACGCCCACACCTGTGAGATTCAACCATGTGCAATTTAATCTCTTCATAACTCTAATCATTTTGTAATATACTTTTATTTTTTCAATAAATACAAAAAATATGTACAAAGTCAACTATGTGTTTTATTTATCTACATATTTTTGAACTGTATAAATCCACCATTGGTTCTAACCAAAGCTAAGGCATATCTTTGAACTGACTTAGTAACGTCAATGTAGAAATCATCATCTCGTTCCAAAGCTGTTGAGATACGAGTAGGCAGGAAGACTTCGAACTCGTGTTCCAATTCCACCATGACTTTGACGCCATATTTTGTGATGGTTTTCCTAATCTTAGTGATGATGTAGACTTTGTCAATAATGAGATCAATTATCTTCCTGATACCTCCACGAATAATGCTGTTCAGCTTCGTGAGTTTCATTGGATCTATCTGGAAAAGAGAGAGAATATTAGTTTTGAGTCGAAATACGCTAGAGGATGGAGTTTATGAGGTTATGAACACTTACCTCGAGGATGATATAGTGTAGAGCACGTGGAAGTGGTGAATTTTTAGAGGCGAGGTCTCTCGGGAGCTGGTGCGTCTCTCTCGGAGCTGTCGAGCGAGGTAGCATAATGATTAGAAGGCTGCGCTTCTACATATATCCGCTCCCATTCCATCTCCAGTTGCCCCCACTCCACCTTCGAGCGCCGCCGTCGCTACTCCCACTTCTTCCTCCATGTCGAAGTCCTCCACTTGCAGTGCCGCCACTGCAGCAGCAACCACTTCAGCGTCACGCTGCTCAGCTGTTTCTACTACTTTCTCCACCATGTTGTCATCTTCTGCTTGCACTATTTCTTCCTCCACGTTGAAGTCCTTCGCCTCCAGCGCCGCCACTGTAGCAGCGACTTCTTTCGCATCAGGCTCAGCTCTTTCTGCTGCAACGACGCCTGGACACTTCTTTCCCCCACTCTTCAGGACACGCTCACACTCGCGGATGGAATAGTGTCCCCAGGGATGCGTAACTGTTTGCCCTGAGAAGAGATTGCGCTTGTCGTCGTTGAAACTCAAGGCAACTTTGTCGAATCTTTCCGTCGTCACATTGTGCTCCCTTGAGCGGATGTTTGTTTGACCTCGCACAGATGTCTTCTTCTCGAATAAACATTTCTCATAATCTTCGAAGGTTATGGTAGTCTTAAGCACTGATATTTTAATACCATTTGCTTTTTTCAGTGGCTGCTCTTCTCCTTCGAAGCGTACGGAGTACATCTTACTCCGCAACCCAATGAATTCTAACATAACCTTACGATTGCGCTCATCCTTCATTATATCAATTACCTGCTTGTTTAAGGGAGCTACTCCAAACTGATTGTCGTTCGGATAGTCTGATGTATCGAACATATTAGAATCTCTCTTCATAATTTGATATACATCCTTGTCTGAGATTACGTAGACGAGGCTGTCCATATCAGTGTATAGGACTTTAAATTTATCTCCAAAGCGCTCACGTATGTATCCATAGTGGAATCCATATACGTTGACCTTTGAAATATCAAGAACTGAGAGTCCAACGTAGATTGGTTTGTTGATGGTGACCACATTTCTAGTGAATTCAATGAAGAGTAAATTCTCCCGAGGATTGTTCTGCTATGGATGTTTGGAGAAGCGATGTAGTTTCCAGCACCATAACGTCCTTCCCAATGGGTCACGAGCTTGATGTCCACTATTTTCCTCTCGATCTCCATAGTCTTCCCATAGACGACGTTGACCATGAGTTTGTAGAACAACTTCTCAAATTCATTTTTCACCTGCTTTCTCTTCTCCGTATTCATATCTACGTATGGTTTCAGCCAGGCACTCTGTTGAAATTTCACAGCTCTATGGATCTTCTTGAACTTCAATCCATGCTTGAGTGTTTCTTTCAAAGCATGGTATTGGATCACATATTTTTCTTTATCGTTAAGAGTTGTGAGAAGCTTTTCTTGTCTCGATCCACGTGACGCTATATGTTCTGGACACATAGGTAGATCCTTGTGGTTGTCGTGGATGTCCTCTGGATACTCCAAATCAACTTCTAAGATCTATCCCTCCTCTGCATCATCAGCTATTTGGGTGACCTCGAACTCATCGAGATTAATGCTGATCCATTCAAAATTGCCGTGTGGTAATACTTGTGTCATCGCCCATCCATATAAGTTGTTGACATCAAGTACATCAAATACTTTGACTCTTCTTCAGCATTGTAAGCATCACCCATGTATGGGTTATTCGCTTTAGCATGACGATTACTACATTGACTTATACCACCACGAATACCTTTTTCAATGAACATAATCATATCGACATCTCTGAGTAACTCCAACTCCACTTTAGTATATTTGAGCATAGCGTCCCACGTGAGACCTGGCGTGGTGAAATAGTGTGCTGGATCTAATCCATAGGCTTCCATACATGTCATTCTGAAGTTTTCAAATACTTCTGTCAACAACAGAACATCTGTCTTCAGATATAAATTTGAATAGTGTCCTAGAGTTTGAATATTGAAAGTGCTCATACGTTGCGGGCATGTGCATACTCTTCATCAAATATGTGACTGTCGTAGAGCTTATGCGACGTAGTCATATGGGAATACGCCTTTTCTCTTCAATAATTCAATCTAGTCCAACGTGTAGCCATCTTTTGCGAACTCCTTCGTCAGCAAATTCTTAATGTTTAAGTACGACGCTAACTTCTCCAATGATGATGGTAAAAATTGTAGTGTATCGACGAGTCGGAAGCATATTTTATCTTCCTACACATACTTGGTGAAGGATGGATAGCAATCCTTGTTTTTAGCAATGACGCTCATCTCTCCCACTAGTATTGGCGAACAAACGATATCTCTGATGATGAAATGAGAATCATATCCTATCAAATTGTGGAACATCACTGGTATATAGTTGGCATTGATGTAGTTTATGTTACACCCCTGATGAGCAGCACCACGGTATCTGTAACAATATTATCATTGTTATTATTATGAATATGATTATTGACTAAAAAAAAATAAAAAAAGCTAGTCACTTTCCCGTAAGATGATGATGATCTCGAACCTTAACCTTATCTGGTCTGAAGAGTTTTCTACAAATGTGACGCGTCCTTGCTCTACCGAATAGCCATTGTTCATGAGGTATGAGATGTAATACAGCAGGATTTTGATACTTCTTTCATAAACTTTCAGAGATGGATTTTAGTTGTTTCGCGAACCACTCCGCAGGAGTCTCATCATCTTCATTCTCCTGACGATAACTTCTATGTTCGGAAAGATCATCATTGAAGCAACACTTGAAGTAATAGCCGATGCTGTATGCTTGATGGTTCTGAAGTATCCTATCATAAGCACCATTGTTAAGCTCCTTCAAAAGTGATTCTATATCTGCATAGATTATATAAGGTACTTTTCTTGATTTTTATGATTCTTAACATAAAGTACACTTTTTTCTATCAGTGGCACATTAACTTTATACTTGTTGACCTTCTTACACTCTTCATCGTGCTTTTTCAAAACATCTTCGTAACGAAAACAATGCCAACAACGATCACAAATATGGATTTTACACTTTCTAGTAGATACTTGAGTTGCCACTAACGCCGATAAGTTCTTAATCCACACATAGTGGAATCGAAGACTCTCATCATCATCTTCATCAGTATCTTCTCCATTTTCATCTGCATAATAATTCTGAATGAGAAGTAGATGGATATGTTTTTCTTCCTTCTCTTTGGTGAGATAAAATGGAACTACTTCAAGTCTACCATTTTTCTTTTTCAAGATCTACAATTTTATTGATACAATGGTATTTTGTTTTTCAAATTTCGGTATAACTGTAATACTCATTGGGAATTCTATATCATCAAAGTTAAGTTTATATTCTCTGACCAGTCTATCTAATTCTATTCCATACAATGAAACACGTTCACCGCTATAAGGAGGTTCATATAGTGCAGATAAGATAGCCCACATGAAACACTTCTCATCCTTATTCTTCACGTTGATGCAAGCATGTATATTTTTAACTGGTGTTGGAAGTTCAATGTTTGAACTACCCTTGAACTCATTACAGTTGATGGTTAGATTCAATATTCTGGTGAAGCTCCAACCAGAATCTCGTTCTTGAAATTCTTCAAGCTGTTTCTCCAAAACTTGAACTTGTTTTTCGTTAAACCACTTCTCCAAGTCTGTCGTATTGTTCACTTCTTTATTAGCAGTGTTAAAGTATTTCACCTCAATCACTGTAGTGACATTTTTATGCACCATAAATTCACCCTCGAGCACTGAATTCACTTTTAACGCAGAATGTTCCTTCAGAATTTCCACCATTTTGAAGAAGAATAGTGGAGATGCAACATTTGCGAACGACTGGAAATCAAGACTACCTGCGTTTGTAATCACTGCAGATCGAACACATCTCTCGAACAACGATGGTAATTCATTCCATCTGACGGGATCGAGATCTCCACCACTTTTTGCGATCTCCTCCAACGTCGGCTGAATGGTTAGTAGATTGGACAAACACTTCTCGTACTTTTTCTTCTCAAACCCTGAAAGTCGCTTGATTTTGAGAGTTGGATTCAGTGAGGTTATGGCTTCTTGTGTTAGATAGAGAAACCTGTCTCTATCTGCTGCATCTACCAAATGATTTTCGCGAATGGCCTTCCAGAGACGAGTCGCTGTCTCTTGATAGTAGCTGGGAGGTAGCGAGTTACTATAACGACAAAAAAAATGATTGTAATTAATTTACTATAATGCTCATAATACGGAAGAATATAACCTCACTTCTTTGAATACTCACCCCTTGATTCCATCGCCATTTTTGATGAGATCTCTTTATGCGGTTGAAATGTAGGTTATGTCACTCTATATCGGGCAGCAATTCATTGTCGTCTTCATTCCACCACCACCAGATAGTAAGTCTTTGGAGGTTATGTCAATACACTTTCGCGGAGCAATCCGTTATTTTTTTGAAATCACTATACTAACGTCGAGTTCATGGGCGACTTCCTGTACTATCACTAGTAGAGGTTATGTTGTCAAGTGCCTGGGTAACTTCCCGCACTTTCACTGGTAGCAGTTATGTTGGCAAGTTCCTGAGTGACTTCCGGCACGCACTAGCGCTTTTCTCGGTGAGAGGTTGCGTTCCTCAATCACACGATTCACTGCTGCACAATATACTCTGGAGGACTTCTCCGAGGTGACGAGAGTCTTGGTGCGCGACAAAATATTGCTCGCAAGCGATGGTGGAACCATATTGATTCTGAAGGGGTCGGGCTCCCTCATATACCGTATCCCCCACCACACTACCTCTTTTGTCGCCGCGAGAGTCAACCAATGAGACAGCGCCGCCGCAGAAAGTCATGGCCGTCAACGTGCGCGCGTCGTTGCTCAGTAGTGGTGGGAAGAGAGACGCTCGATTCAACATGCTGACGACACGAAGCGTGGCAAGTTCAAACATGCGAAACTATACAAGACAAGTGTTGAGGTGTATTTTATCGAAATTTAGTTGATGGTGGGGGAATTGCGGTGAAGTCTCATTATATGAAAAAAGGCGGCTAGACATGTTCACGTGATGGGGGAACGGGTATATTAGGGAGCCTCACCTTCCTTAAAATCATCAGTCGCAATCATGGAGTACGTGGTGGACGTTCAAAGTTTCTATTCCCTCAATGGCTTCGTATTCAAGGAGCTTGCTATCATTCCTATCGAAGAAAAGAATATACCAAAGGCTTACCATTTGAAGCCACCATGAAAGTGGAGCTGCTTACTTCGAGAGCATCAAAGTTGCAACAAATGGTTAGAAATGAATTTTCATGGTATACCATAGAGCTCTGGAGACATTCCCTTTGATAGCTATCCAAATCCAATCGTCCTACACAATCATTTGAAAGACTGTCGAACAGTCTTCGTGAAAAGTCTTGCAAAGAAGCAATGGCTTGAGCAGTTCCTTGGTAAAGGGTAAGTACATGAAAAACTGTACAAAATCTTCCAACTATTTATCACTTTCTAACCTCAAAATTGTATGTTTTACGTAGCGCATAGACTCATTGTAAACGAAAATAATTCAATAAAGTTTCATAAAGAATGAAGTAGAAGAGAGAGGTGGAAATTAAAAAAAATGTGGATGAATCTCATCGGTTGGAGCAAGGTTTGGAGCTCCCACCACTTCGTTCTTTCAAAATTAATGGTTATCCTTTATCGATAAAATAGAAATAGTCGAATACGACTCATAGATAGCGCTTCCATATTTTTCTAACCTTTAATAACCCCATTATTTGTCACCATTTTTGATAACTGACATGGTCCTACGTTACCATCATTTCGAGATTCTTTTTCGTTAGTTGATGAGACTATTATTTTTTATCAAAAATGTCTGATTTGTTGATAAAATCTTGTGAGAATGAATGTTGCATCGCAACAATTTCCAAATATATATTCTATATTGCCGCCTGCGCGCGCAGCGAATGTGTGTCTGTGTGCGTGTGCGCAATGGGAGCTAGGGCCCAGAAACCTAGCGCGGTGGCAGCACCTGACGGCGCTGCGCCGCCATCGTGAAACTCGTCTCCTTCTTCTGGCTTAGCCGGTAGTAGTCGACTACATCGTCCCGCGTGCGGAGCTCCCTCGCGAACTTTCTGTACCTAACGTACGGCGTGCATCCTTTTGCAACTTATCATTTCGAATGGAAATCGCAACAAGTAATTGACCACCCACGTGGCAATTACTATCGATCTGTGTGTGCTTGAGTGTGTGTTAGAACGATTTTATGTGATAAAACCGGCGAGTTGCAAACACGTGGCGGCGTGTAACGCAGGCGGCCATTGTTCTCACGTGACGTCATTCGGCGTGTCTCTATTGTTCATCGATGCTTATCATTTTCAAAGTGTAATTGTGTATTAATAAAAGGGTTTTTATGCCTCTTGTAGGCTTTTTCCCTAAAATAGTGTAACAATTATTAAATCAACCCGACTCATCATACCTAAAATATAAAACATAAAAAATCGCGTAAAACTAAACAAACTAGGCCTCTTTGGCTCTCAATCAAAAGGTCACGATTCTTCAATGAATGTTGGAGGAGATGATGGCTGATAATTTTCTCAAGAGGGAAAATGAGAAAGTTATTTGCCCCATTTCCACTGAACGCGAGTTGGTTGAGATTAGAACAGCGGTATGGTTGTGATATTTTATTTGCTTACTTTCTTCCGTACAATATAGTAGATAAATACTTTCATATTTTTTTATTTAGTTTAATTGTAATACTACTACTACGACTACGGTATCTATTCGGACTTTTGAAAAAAATAAGAAAAAACAAGTATATTTTGAGTACACAGATTCATAAAGTAAGATGAAAATGGAAAATTATAGAGTATGTATGCATAAGAAAGCCTACGAAATGTTTTTTTTTCACTTTATCTGGGAATTTTTTTTATAACGGATTATCGTCAATACAAATAGTATAAAATATCTTAAACTATTAATTATCTGATAAAAGGTGCACTGAAAATATAAATAAAACCACGACAATTAACAGATGTTATTTAAATATAATAATTATTCATAAAATTTGCTTAATATATGAATAACTGACTTGAAATTAATAATTGACTTTCACTTTATTATTAAAGTAAGTTGATCTTAATCCCCATTGAATATACAGGAGAAGCAGTTTTTTTAAGCATGTCATTAATTTTTATTCAATTATTACTTACTAAAAGGAAATAGTGTGATTAAATGACTTAAAATCAATAGATATGAGAATTACTTACTTATTTATATATATTTTAAGTATAAGAAAGATTAATTCACTATGTCAAAGTGCAAATCAATTGCTTTGGTAATTAGATATGTGACGAGGCATTGAGGTGATATGCGCTATGCCTGTCGTTACTCTCTCTCTCTCTCTCTCTCTCTCTCTCTCTCTCTCTCTCTCTCTCTCTCTCTCTCTCGATGCAGCACGATGGCCGGGCGAAGTGTGCGTGTATTATACACACACATTTACCCGTTGTGCGCTGTGTATTGCAGGTTCGGCGCAGCAGAAACAAGCCGAAGAAGAAGAAGAAGAAGAAGAGGGGGAGAGGAACGAGCGACACTCAGAAGAGCACGGTAGGGAAAGAAAGAATGTAAAGAGAGAGAAAGAGAGAGAGAGAGAGCGATTAGCACCGACGACTCTTGCGCGCGTGTTAGCTGTCCAGAGAGAGGAGATGCGTGCAAGAGAAGGAGATCGCGCGAGAAAGAGACAAAGCGAGGCAACGATTAGGAGAGAGGGAGAGGCTCTCTCTCTCCGGCCGGCGAAGTGCGGGCAGTTAGGCAACGGCGAACGAGAGGAGAGCACGGAAAAGCAAGCTGAGAGGAAGGAAGAAACCTTCGAGAGGAAGCCAGACGACGGAGTGCAGAGATTACCTTTTCCATTCCAACTGCCTCGTCGTCGGGGACTTCCGATCACTGACTGCTCCACCGCTGCCAACACCATTTTCATCCACGAGCTTCGCGCGTCTCAACAACAGCAACGCCGACGCCATCTCCAACCCCAGGTTATCGTTGGAGAATACTCGGTGGGTCGCTCTCTTATTTCTCTCTCGGTCTTTATTGCGCATCGCGGTCCGGGAGTGCACACCTACGCCGAAGCTGCGAGTTCGCGGCGTGGCGATATAGGAGTTGGCTTGCGACGCCGGCAACGGCGAAGAATAGCAAGTCGTGCACTCGGAAGTCTTTGTCCTTTCTTGTAGACGTATAGACGTTCTTTTAACATTTTCTTTTGTGGCGCATTTATGCAGCATAGTTGCGCTTTGTACAGTAGCTATAAGTTATGATAATAAATTCGCCTCACTTGTGTATTTCAATATATATATTTCAATTTCATGTTATTTTCCTTGGCATCTCGTCCTATCCTTCTCTCACACACACGATTTATTGCGATGAAATATGATAAATTAGTTAATCGATTCGTATTACACGCATTAATGTTCATTGATTCAATCTTAATTTCACCACATGACTTTCTAGTTCGCGCAAAGCTATATTTAGTAATGCACGAACTCGCGCAAATTATAAACAACACGCTATAACGCCGCGCAAATCGTTGTTAGCGTCGCAAATATGATAGAATGTAATGGTTGATAAATCATCAAAAATACCATTCCCTAATTTGAATGTTTCAAACTCTATTTTCAAAACTACTTGAGACATGTATTTTGCAAATGAATATAGTTATTTGTCAGGATGTAAAAGAATCACATCAGTTTGGAATTAATTTTTAAAATTTATAACAAAGATATTCATTATGTATTATTTCATATATGAAATTTTTTACTCCAGAAAATCACTCCTCTAAAAACACAAAAAGTATTCGATAAATCAGTCTGAAACTTTATATATTTCTTTCATATATCCTGCCAAAACAATAATCTCATTTCCAAATTCCTAGCGTAATTATGTTTCAAAGTAGATTTTTGAAACATATAAATGTCATTTTGACTAATCAACACATTTTCCATAAAATTTATCATACTTTAGGAAATATAATTACTTGAAACTGCGTGCACTTTCATATTTTGGTCATAATAAATCTCTTTGGGAAATTTGTAATAATTACCTCTTAGAGTTTCCCCAAATGTAACAAACTGTCTATTTAGGGTGTCGCATATTGAAAATGAAATATTTGAAGGGAACTTATAGATTACATAATTGGTAGCAGATCTTGGACGACGCTCATTACTTTACCCCCCACTATTATTCCACCAACATGGCAACGTTAGACATTCCGTTCCAAGACCGTCAACTTACTTTAGCGACCTGATAAATTGAGGTTAGCCAAAACTCGCAATTTAAGTAAAAATTGTACATCAACACCTTTTCCATAAAATTTATCATACTGACATACCTTAGGAAATATAATTACTTGAAACTGCGTTCACTTTCATATTTTTCCCACCGGGGGGCGCTCGCGACGTTGCGCTATGAGGACACGCGGACCTAGGACAGCGGCCACCGGGGGCGCTCGAGGCGTAGCGGATCTAGAGCACCCATGCTCCAGAACCCGCTTCCTCCAGTAGCCGCTCTTCTCACCTACTGTTGTATTGCGTTTATATTGTTACTATTGCATTTATACTATTTGTTGCGGTCGTGATTTTTGCGTGCGATATAAAAAATATTTAAAAAATACTAGTTAAAGGTTTTTGGTCCCAGCGATTTGGCCTTAGTTCCGTTGGGAGCACCATTGATGTTAATAATGGGGTGACGCAGCACCAAGAACATTTAAGATGTAGCAAGTATTTATAATTATTTTCTTGCTGCATTTCTACATTGATTTACAAATTTAATTTGATCTCTTTCTCTCTCTCTCTCTCTCTCTCTCTCTCTCTCTCTCTCTCTACAATACGTGTATACTAGATTTGCTATTTATTTTTATCTGCGTTATTCTGTATGGGTGTAAGTGTATTTGTTTGTCGTTGAATAATATTCCATACATATAATAATCATAATGAGAGAAATATAATGGTATACTATAATAATACACAAGAGAAATTCATCATTAGCATTTGCACATAAGTATTTGCCTGGTTATTCGTAAAATTATTAGTTAACAATGAAAAGTAATGTTAAGTGTAAATATATATAATATGATTTTTTTATCTTCTATCGTCATCTTCATCTTTGAGGTATCGGTTGCGGCGTTCATATAATTTTCTTAAAGTGTAAAGACTAATTTGGATGAACGCTGGTGTATTGCTACTCTCTTTCCAGTTTCTTTTGAAGATGACCTGCTTGTTGACTCAATGAGCTAGTTCTCATTTATTGGCACAGTGTGGTTTTACTTTTTCTTGACATGTGTTGACTTATTGCAGTTCCCATTATTATCCTTTCGGCGATACCTGAGACTTTTCGTATTTTTATCTTTGTATTTTCTTTGCTTGACGGTGTGATTTTCCTCTAACGTTATGCTATGCAGAAATTTTCCGTAACATTAGAGTAATTGATCCTGAAGATTGGCTATCGGTCTCCGCACCAGTTTTGATGTTGTAGTAGGCTTTTTTGTTTTTTCTTTGTTGAGATAGTTTCTTGTATTGCATTGGGTTGATGCCGGTTTCCGCTGTCGTTGTTGATTTATCCTTTGCCCTGTGGCTTTGGCCTATTCAGTTTGGAGAAACGATCCGCTAGAAGAGACTTCATGGTTGATATTGCCAGTGCTTGTGAATTTTTTTTAGGTATTGTACCAATTTATTTATTTTGTCTTTCGCATCTCAACTTAATATTCTGCTACTGTTTGTTTCCATCTGAAATCAGTCTTTTCGAAAAAGATGTTGAAATTAATATAGGGATCCCCCTAGGGCTTGGAATCTACATGAGATCAATGTTGGTGTGAAAACAATTTAAATTGCTTTTTTTGCATTCAAATGTGGACTGTATTTCTGGAGTTTATAGAACGCTGCTATATATTTGCTTATTATATTTTCTTTTTATCTTTTGTAATGCAGCGAATATTTAACCAAATTAATTCAAAGTAAGATAACCTTTACCTTATTGTTAAATAGGTCTATAGTGCCTTATGTGCAAAAACTCATTATCAAATAATAGTTATTATATTCAAATGAGAACTGTTGAAAAGGAAAAAATGAAGAATTTATCAGATAATTAGGACGCTTTGGGTAGCTTGAGGAGCGTTTTTGACTGGACGAAGCTTTTAAGTGGTTTCAAAGCGAGAAAAAAATTCGGGATTTGCAAAACGATTTAGTGTAATAAAATGTTCGTTTGTCAGAAATTTGCTGTAGTTTTTTTTTTGGCGTAAAGTGTACATCTATTCGGGTTAACAAAAATTTTTTACCGTAGAACGTATTTGTGTAATGGGATGTGTCTATGTCAATTTGTTAAAACATTTCATTGCAGAGCATATTGGTGTAATGCTTGTGTATTTATTTGGGTTTAAAAAATTTCACTGTAGGGCGTGTTGGTGTATCGCGGTGTGTCTGTTCGAATTTTATTTCACCGTAGTACGCACGATTCTATTTTGGTGCGTTTCTTTACATTTCAAAAAATTGCGCTATTTTTTTCTTGTTGCGAAAAGAAATTTCACTGCAGCACGTGTTTGTTTGGATTTCTTTTTATATATTAGGAATATAATGTACAAAGTATATGAGTGTGTATATATGACCGTGCTGAGTTCTTGTGTTTTCCTGTTTTTATTTGTTTGTTTGTCGTCCGAGGGCCGCGAAAAAGATGTTGAAATTTCAGTTGCTCTAGTTATTTAATTAATCGTTTAAGTTATTATTTTCATCCTACTCCTCACTTTCAGTGTTAATTTGATTTATAAATTCCTGTTTTACTCTATTCACATGTGCGACTTTTGCCCCTTTGCAAATTTTTATATTATAGTTTTCGTAATGTATCATTGTTATTTCAAAAAGCCCTGATATTTCAAATTCTTTCAAATAGTTATCCTGACAGATTAAAAGTACGAGTAGTGAATAATAATAAAAAAATGTTACTGTACTTATCGGTATGAGCTGTAGTGTTGCTATTCCTGCAACCATAGAGCCCCTTCGCGTGCTGCGACCATGGAGCCTATCGTTCGTGTGATTGGGTTTATGGTTATTGTTTACCATAAATATATTGTTCAAGCTCTCGAAGCTGATTAAAAATTACAAGAAGAATACTATAATAGCCATCCAATGGTCAGAAAAAAATGATAATAACACTCGAGATTATTTGTATTGCGACTTTGCTGTTCTTCATTTGGATCAAATTTTCTGCTAGTATTTTGGTTAATGGAGCTTTCTGATTCTTGACACTCTACGCCTGGCTGAAATGTATTCGGTTGAAAATGTTGTCTCCAATTTCTATCTGGTTTTTTTTATGTTCCTAGTCGCCATGGTTCTTCTTTTCATCGAATACGTTTTAGTAGAAATTTCGTAACATCTAAAGGCAGATTAGATTTTCTCATTTCGCATAGTACGACATCCGTTGTTTCTGATTGCTAAAACGGTTCTTGAATTTCCTGTATCTTCTTCAGTAACGCAATATTCTCTTCTTCTTCATTTGTTTATGTAGTAAATTCTTGTCTTTAAATAGATTTTTGACAGTAAGATTTTCACTTAGTAAGCTTTATAGTTAACATGATTGTACGTGGTGTTTCTCATTATCGCATTGATCATTTATGAGGGAGAACCGAACTTAGCGCAATCGGTGATCCCTCATAAATGATCAATGCGATAATATGCAGATCTATACAGTAATGAATCAATAAACCGTTAAAGTGCATATAAAATTGAGTCTTGTGCGTTCGATTACTAATATATATATAATAACGAGTTGAGTTGTACTCGTTATGTCTCTCTCTCCCCATTTATTCTTTATTATAATGTATTTTATTTCATGTACATTTATATATTTCTTATTTATATTCTCATTTACTCAATATCCATGTCTATATATATTTTGTACGTAGGAGATTCGTCGTCGAAAGGTAAGTGAGAGAGAGCGAGACAACGACAGCTGTGAGAAGAAAAGCGAGAGTAAGCGAGAGAGAGAGAGAGAGACGCGACCGCGAAGAAAAGTGTCGCGCGCGCTAATTGGACGAGCTATCGGTCAGCGGCGCGAGAACGAGAGAGAGGGAGAGCGCGCTTCCGTGGC